>SJYH01001230.1:472571-496003 GCA_006408735.1 Sylvicapra grimmia | reverse complement strand
CTCCCACCCGCCCCCGGGACCTCGTCCTCTTCGAGTCCCAGCCGCTGCCCGCCCCGTCTCTGCCGACAGCTCGCATCGTATGGATGCCCAGCGGCCCGAGCCCCCTGGGGGGCCAGCACTCGCCACCGCACCCTGAGCGCCCAGAACAGCAGAGTTGAGTCTCCCAGAGTCTGGAGGCCGAGGCCTGAGGTCAGGGTGTGGGGCCCCCACCCAGGTCTCTGCGGATGGGCGCCTCGCCTTCGGCACCCAGCCCCCCTGCGGCCTCTGCTGTGTCCCATGCTGTCCCCTCTCTAAGGACACGGCTGCACGGGGTTGAGGGCCCACCTGCCCCCGCGAGGCCTCATCTCAACTAAAGCAGTGAGAGAGCCACCCTGGCTCCAGACAAGGGGACGTTCAGGGCCCTGGACGGGGCTGGGCACCCACAGCAGCCTGCGCACCTCCCCGGCCCACGTCCCGGGACTGGAGCCTCCGGCCACCAGAGTCTCTTCTGAATACAAGGCGTTTCTCGTTTATTTCCACATGCTAATTCATCCACACTGCTGACCTGTCTTCACATTTCTCCCACTAGATTTTAAGGCAGTGGAGGGCAGGATACGTGACTTTTCATCTTTAAATTCACCTCTATTTCAGCACAGAAATTGGCACCCTGATGCCTTGGAAAGCCTTGAGAATGAAGCCTCCGGAGTGTGTGGTTCCAGAGCCAAGTATGGACCCTGAGGTTAACAAAGTGCTTGTGGAATGAAACAAGGAACCTTTAACACATACAAACACACACCCAGGGCCTCTCATCCGACATAAGATGCTGTGTAGGAAGGACCCACAGGGCTGGCATGTGGGATGTGCCCTGTTCAGGCGCAGAGGGATGGCTGGACCGTCCTCGGGGTGGACGGATAAATCGAGACTAGGGTTTAAACTGGAGCTCAACAGCAGGGCCAGGAGGCTGGGCGGATCCCCGTCCATGAGCCTTAGTGGACCTCAGAGACAAGCAGAGGAGAGGCTGGCCAGGCCTGCGCACTGCCCGGTGCTTGAGAAGACGGGCCAGGGGAGCCGGCCCCGCAGACCCCCGGGGCCCCGTCCCCTCTTCACGCCTGGGCCCCGCGCTGCGCATGTCTCAGCGTGAAGCTCAGTGGCCCAGAGCCAAGGCCGCGAGGGCCGGAGCCGACTGGTGGCCAGTCTTCAAGGGGACAGAGTCCAAGGCCACCAAGGCTACCAGCTCCTGGGACCAGCTGGGACCATAGCCGGGAGCCGCTGGGAGGGAGCTGAGGGCTGGTCACCGTGGCCCGGGAGACAGATGGGCCACCCCCACGGGCCGAGCACAGAGCTGGTCCACTGGACGGCGGCCTCTCCAGGGCCGTCCCCCCACTTCCTGCCCCTGTGGCCGGGGGCGGCTGGGCGTCCACAACTCCCAGGTTCCGGGCCGTCGAGGGGTGGCCTGGCCACCAAGCTCGCCACCACCTGGCCACCTTCAGGCCAGGCTCTGGGGGGACCGACTCAGGATTCACAGCAGCTCTGAGGTCAAGATCACGGATGTCCCTGCACCCTCGAAGCCACGCCACACTCAGGATGAGGGCTTCGGGACGAGAGTAAAGAGGTCAGCGTGGCGAGTCCCGTCTCGGTGCCAAAACATTCAGATGGTTCACTGAAATATCGGTTGTTTCTACAAATGTTTCCAGGGCCTCCAGTTTGCCAGGGCTAGAATGAGCGCTTTGTGGGCCTGCTGGGCCCCGAGGCGGCCCGTGGACGCCCAGGAGGGCTGCAAACGCCACGTGATGGTGACAGCTCACCTGGCCTCCACGGTGCCCAGAACACCTCCCACCCGGGCCTTCCCAGCGTGAATGGAGTGGGGCTGGGGGCCCTCACACGCCGCCTGCCACAGCACAGCAAGGCCACACGGCGCCTCGGGGGAGCGCTCGGCTTCCGAAGCCCTGAGGGTCACTGTTAGGGGCCCGATGCCCCTCTCACCTTGCCTGCTGAGACCTGGGCCCCTGGGGAGCGCTGCTTTCCGAACCTCAGGCTTCGGAGGAGCACACTCCCGGGGCCTGGCCCTGACCCCTGAACCCTAGGCCCGGGGCGGATGTGAGCGTCCAGAGTCAGCGCTCCTGACAGCGAGCACCACCTCTGGGGTCCCTGGGGCACTCGGCCAGGAGGCGCCCGGAGTATCTGCTCCAGCCCACGGCCCCAGCCCCACTTCACCCGCAGGCCCTGCCCACCCCTCACGGCTGTCCTCGGCTCCTCTGTTATTTACTGAGGGAAGGTTTCCCAGGGAGTGAGGATGTCAAAGGGTTAAAGTTCCTGCAAACACTGGCCTGCACTCGTGCACACGCATGC
This sequence comes from Sylvicapra grimmia, assembly GCA_006408735.1. NCBI lineage: Eukaryota > Metazoa > Chordata > Mammalia > Artiodactyla > Bovidae > Sylvicapra > Sylvicapra grimmia. The sequence continues at coordinate 493,675 of SJYH01001230.1, read as the reverse complement.
ACGCACACACACACGAGGACTGTGCTGCCCTGCCTGCCATGCGTCCCGGGCTGGACCGGGGTGCGACACGGCCCACCGCNGGGCCCGAGTCCCGCCGGCTCCCCTGCTGGTGGCCAGGGAGGGGGCCAGGCGGCTGGGGGTGGGGGTGGGAGGCGTCGCTGCCCCTTTCCTGTGCCCAGCACCCGGTGAGCCCCCCGGAAGGGCCACGTGCTCCCAGCCTTGACCTGCTCTGTGATTCTGGTTTGTACAGGAGGCTCAGATGGAGCCAGAAACCCAGTGAGAGGGAGGCCCTTCCGGCCACAGGGCTCCCGCCCGCCTCTTCTCCCCGGCTCCTAAATTCTTCCTGCTTTACACATCTCCCCTCCTCCTCACCTGGCCACCCACCACCTCACAATCCGACTTCCACAGAACCCGAGAGTCCTTGGCAGCCTGGTCCAGCCCTGGGGTGCTGGGGGGAACCCACCACATGCACGTCTGGCCAGGTGGGGTCGGGGCCGCGCTGCACCGCACCCCCCCAGCCCCCGAGATGCCCTCGGGCTTCCTGTTCCTCCACCCCCTCCAGGCCCAACTGGACGGGCTGCTGCCCACCCAGCTCTCACCTCCCCTGTTGCCAACACACCAGCCCCTCACCTGGAGCCCAAGGCCCCTAACTCCCACCCGCCTCTGACAACCGCGGACCTTCCATTCCGACGCCAACGTGAGGGCTGAGTCCCACAGCCCCGCCCCCACAGACTGGACCACAGGGAGCCTAGGCCGGGACACTGGGCGCTCCCCAGGACCAGAGCGTGGACGGGTCCACCTGCCTCTGCCTGTTGCCCCAGCTTGACCCCCGGCTACCTGCTCCAAGATATGGGGGTTAGCTCGGCACTGGGAGCCGCCCTCCCCTCAAGCCCGTGCCTCTGACACACGAGGGGAGGTCAGGCGAGGCCAGTCCTGCTCCGCCCAAGGACGGGGCCTTGGCCACGGCTGCAGGGAAGGAAGCTGGTCCTCGTCTGGGGAGACGTCCACGGGGGCTGCTTCCTACAAGGTCAGGGTCGAGATCTGACTCCTGTGTGCTCACCCATTTGCCTCCTGCATGCGCCCCGAGGCCGGACCTGCTTCCTTCACAGGGTCTGGATGACCGAACCGGTAAGCGAGTGCCGTGACTTCACCAGGGAGTCCTGTGGTCCCTGCTGTCGCGGGAGACCACTTGCTAACTATTCTGCACCCCTCCCACCCTGGCTCCGGGACTGACTCCGCTGCAGCACGTCTTCTGGGCCATCGTCCCGCAGATACATCTCAGCATTGCGGAGAAGAAGCCGAGGAGCAGCAGTCTCGGGCGGACTGGGCACCAGCGTGTGCCTGAACCCTCATACCGCGCTTATAGTGCTTGCTGTGGCAAATGCTCCCTCTCACACACCACACACACCCACAGACATGCACACACGTGCACACACACACATCACACGTGTACACACACACGTACACACACCACACTGGTACACAATGCGTGCACATACCACACATGTACACACACACATACATATGTGCATCCCCAAGCACACTCACACATGTACACACACACATACACATGTGCATACCCAAGCACACTCACACATGTACACACACACAAAGACACATGTACACACACCACACGGGTACACAATGCACACACCACACATGCACACACATACATACACATGTGCATACCCAAGCACACTCACACATGTACACACGCACACAGACACATGTACACATGCCACATGGGTTCACAATGCACACACCACACATGCGCACACACACACACACGTGCATACCCAAGCACACTCACACATGTACACATGCATACACGTGTGCATACACACCACACGTGTACACAATGCTTACACATGCACACACGTCATTGTGCACACACATACTTAAACCTGTACACACGTGTACACACATGCCCACAAATCACATGTACATGTGACACACATCAAACACATGTACACAGGGGACACACCTCACGTGTACTAGGTAAATGCACCCCCTTGAAAGAACAGACTCAACACGGGCACCACCACAAACAATCCCAGTTGTGGACGAGCCCCCGCTGGCGGACACAGTCACCTGTGTCCCCTTCTCCCCCGCCCGCTCCGTCCAGGCCCCCGGGCGGTGTGGATCCGCTCGGCCCACCAGGAGCAGGGACAGGGGCACCTGCCATGGTGTCTTCACCTCCAGGGAAGGATGAGCCTGGAAGTCACAGGACACTGTCCCCCCTAATCCATGAGGACGACGCTCCAGGTCACGGCAGCGGAACCCAGCCCGGAGGAAGCTCAGTGTTAGACGCGATACAAACCCTGCCCCCCAGACCCCGAAGCCCTGCAGGAGAAGCAAGGGGGTGGAGGAAGGCGACTTTGCCGGCTGCCTGGGTGGAGACCACGTTTTCCCTTCTGCAGACACTGGTGCTCCGGGGTCTTGGCTCAGACGTGGGTTGGGACTTGCACCGTGGATCCCCCAGGTCCAGGCCTTCGGGGTCGGTCCGGGACTCACAGCGGCGGCTGCCCTGGGCCTCTGGCCGGCAGGCGGCTGACTGCAGCCTCAGGATGGACGTCCGGTTGTCGGCATGAGTCGTCTCTCTTTGCCCTGGTGGCTCTGTTGCCCGTGGGAGCCCTGGCTGGCACAGGGCTGCGACGGCTGGCCCAGCACCTGAGGGCGGTGCTCGCGGCTCACCCACCAGGCGCACAGACGAACACGATGTGGCTCTGACCGCGGCGGCGGCGGCAGCTCCCCGCGGCAGGTGAGGGGTGAGGCGCACGGCGCAGGGCCACCAGTGGAGACATACCACGAGGAGTCGGGTGAGGCTGTGGGGGCCCCGAGGGCCCCAGAGGAGGCTAGCGGCCCGCGGGGATGCCCCCAACCTGACTTCTGGGAGGAGGGTCTCCTGAAAACACTGAGACCGACCGACTCCGTCTGCACAGGAGCGGCACTCGGGGCACCGGGCGGGGGCTGGGGGGCGCGGCTCAGCTGAGAGGCCTGTGAGTCTCCAGTTCTGGGGTCACGCTCTTCTCCTCTCAGTATACAGCGCCCCCAGCCCGTGCTGGGGACTGAGATGTCCCTGGGCAGGAAACGTGAGGTCCTGATGGTGTGTGTGTGGGCAGGACAGGAAAATAGACAGGGTGTCAGAGTCACATAATCTGAGTGTGGAGACCGCAGCCCCCAGCCTGCCCCTGCAGGGAGAGTTGGGGGGACCCTTTCAGGGGTCACATGTCCACGTGTTCTCCAGATGACCAGACCACCCCGAGACCGCTCTACCTGAGTCAGGGGGTAAAGTGAATGGGAAGGGCGCGTCGGGTCATAATTCAGCATACACATCCACGTCAGCATCCCGCTAGGCTGGCTGAGGGCCGCATCTGCTGCGGGCTGGGGCGGAAGCCACCAGCTCCTGTCCGGCCTGCTCGGGTTCATGAGTGTGAACTAGCGAGGGCTCTGCTTCCCTGGGGGCCCAAGTCTAAGGTGGGCCCAAGCGCGGGGGTCCGAGGGGCCTGGACACCCCTATGCGGGAAGGCCAGGCGCGTCGAGGGGCCAGCAGCCCCGCGCGGCCCACCGTGTTGGAGCTCGCTGGCCCGTGGTCTGTGCGGTGTTCTCACAGCTGCGACGGGCCAGGACCGTCACGGGAACACATACGCACACTGTCCTGAACTCGCCGTCTTTTCTCTTTAAAATCATCCATGTTTCATTAAGCTTCAGGCAGAGTGTCTTCTGATTTATGGTAATTGTCAACAAAAGCAAAGACGCAATTTTAACCCTGCAGATGCTTGGAGTTAACCGGCACGAGATTATGTAGTTTTTCCTTAAAAAAAAAAGGAGGGAGGGCCTAGTGTGCCTCCCCCCACACACACACACTGCAGAGGATGCTGGGGGCAGTGAGCTGGCCCGACGCTAACGCCCGCCGCCGCGTGGGTGGAGCTGGTCTTCAGCGGCCGCACCTGACCCTGGGGGCACCCCGTCCCCGAGCCCCGAGCCCCCCGAGTGCTCGTGGCCTGGGAGACTCCAGGGAGAGGAATTTCCATATCAAACCCAATTTAGATGAAAAGCCTTGGTTTAAAAAAAAAAAAAAGCCAGTGTGTCAATAGTCCCTTGATTAGATTTTCATCTCCTGAGCAGACAAATATGAATATTTATTACCATGGACACAGACTTCCCTCCTTCCACTGCTCTGTTCTTGAATATTATCCACCACTAATTTTTATGAGAATTTGGGCAACATAATGTTTTCACATAAACTGACAGTTCTTGAGATAATCCCGTTATCGTTTGGTTGAAAATGGCAGCTTCCGCTTATTCATGTGTTAACGAGGGATTAAATATTGTTTTTAGTCCTATAATCTAAGATGGACTGGAAATTAAAAATTGAACACTGTACATTAGCAGGGCTTTGTTTGCATTTACTTAGAGAAGATCCATAAATTAGCAGTTTAACAAGCAGGCCCTTTAATGTTGCTGCCGAAGGCAACATCACGGACATTTCTAAGTAAATCCTAAAATAAATTGTCGTCTACCTGCTGTACACCCAGAGGAAAGCAAGTCAAAGAAAGACGGCCTTCACCAAAGAAATACAATGGCAACACAACAGAAACTGTTTCAGTGTCAGGGATCACTCAGCCTCCCTCCTCTCCCCAGGGAGTGTGTGTTTTCGTCACGCCCTGGTCCTCACATCCTGAGACATGGCAGTCCTGCAATATTGCCGAGGGGGCCCGGTAGGTGGTGAGCACGGCCAGTTGTCCCCAGTGAACGACGGGGGGCACGGGGGGCACCGTGGGCACAGGGGACGATCGTGCATCTGAACCAGGTGGTTCAGTCAGTTCAGTCACTCAGTCGTGTCCGACTCTTTGCGACCCCATGGACTGCAGCACGCCAGGCCTCCCTGTCCTTCACCAACTCCCAGAGCTTGCTCAAACTCATGTCCATCAACTCGGTGATGCCATCCAACCATCTCATCCTCTGTTATCCCCTTCTCCTCCTGCCTTCAATCTTTCCCAGCATCAGGGTCTTTTCAAATGAGTCAGTTCTTCACATCAGGGGGCCAAAGTACTGGAGTTTCAGCTTCAGCATCAGTCCTTCCAATGAACGTTCAGGACTGATTTAGAATGGATTGGTTGGATCTCCTTGCAGTCCCAGGGACTCTCAAGAGTCTTCTCCACACCACAGCTCAAAAGCATCAATTCTTCACTGCTCTGCTTTCTTTATAGTCCAACTCTCATATCTGTACGTGACCACTGGAAAAACCATAGTTCTGACTATATGGACCTTTGTCAGTAATGTCTCTGATTTTTAATATGCTGTCTAGGTTGGTCATAATTTTTCTTTCAAAAAGCAAGCATCTTTTTAATTTCATGGCTGCAGTCACCTTCTGCAGTGATTTTGGAGCCCAAGAAAATAAAGTCTGTCACAGTTCCCATTGTTTCCCCATCTATCTGCCATGAAGTGATGGGACCAGATGCCATGATCTTCGTTTTCTGAATGTTGAGCTTTAATCCTCTTTCACTTTCATCAAGAGGCTCTTTAGTTTTTCTTCTCTTTCTGCCATAAGGGTGGTATCATCTGCATATCTGAGGTTACTGATATTTCTCCCGGCAAACTTGATTCTAGCTTGTGCTTCATCGAGCCCAGCATTTCTCATGATGTACTCTGCATATAAGTTAGATAAGCAGGGTGACAATACACAGCCTTGATGTACTCCTTTTCCAATTTGGAACCAGTCTGTTGTTCCATGTTGGGTTCTAACTGTTGCTTTTTGACCTGCATAGAGGTTTCTCAAGAGGCAAGTCAGGTGGTCTGGTATTCCCATCTCTTTAAGAATTTTCCCCAGTTTGCTGTGATCCACACAGTCAAAGGCTTTGGTGTAGTCAATAAAGCAGAAGAAGATGTTTTCTGGAACTTTCTTGCTTTTTCTATGATCCAACAGATGTTGGCAATTTGTCTCTGGTTTCTCTGACTTTTCTAAATCCAGCTTGAATATCTAGAAGTTTTCGGTTCACGTACTGTTGAAGCCTGGCTTGGAGAACTTTCAGCGTTACTCTGCTAGCGTGTGAGATGACTACAACTGTGCGGCAGTTTGAGCATTTTTTGGCATTGGCTTTCCTTGGAACTGGAATGGAAACTGACCTTTTCCAGTCCTGTGGCCACTGCTGATTTCAAATTGAGTGCAGCACTTTAACAGCATCATCTTTTAGGATTTGAAATAGCTTAGCTGGAATTCCATCACCTCCACTAGCTTTGTTTGTAGTGATGCTTCCTAAGGCCCACTTGATTTTGAACTCCAGGATGTCTGGTTCTAGGTGAGTGATCACACCATCATGGTTATCCAGGCATTAATATCTTTTTTATAGAGTTCTGTGTATTCTTGCCACCTCTTCTTAATATCTTCTGCTTCTGTTAGGTCCATACGATTTCTGTCCTTTATTGTACCCATCTTTGCGTGAAATGTTCCCTTGGTATCTCTAATTTCCTTGAAGAGATCTCTAGTCTTTCCCATTCTATTGTTTTCCTCTGTTTCCTTGCATTGATCACTTAGGAAGGCTTTCTTGTCTCTCCTTGCTGTTCTCTGGAACTCTGCTTTCAGATGAATATCTTTTCTTTCCTCCTTTGCTTTTCGCTTCTCTTTTCTCAGCTATTTGTGAGGCCTTCTCAAACAACCATTTTGCCTCTTCGCGTTTCTTTTTCTTGGGGATGGTCTTGATCCCTGTCTCCTGTACAATGTGACAAACCTCCATCCATAGTTCTTCAGGCACTCTGTCTATCAGATCTAGTCCCTTGAATCTATTTCTTACATCCACTGTATAATTGTAAGGATTTGATTTAGGTCATACCTGAATGGTCTAGTGGTTTTCTCTACTTTCTCAATTTAAGTCTGAATTTTGCAAGATGGAGTTCACGATCTGAGCCACAGTCAGCCCCTGGTCTTATTTTTGCTGACTGTATAGAGCTTCTCCATCTATGGCTGCAAAGAATATAATCAGTCTGATTCTGGTGTTGACCATCTGGTGAAGTCCATGTGTAGAGCCATCTCCTGTGTTGTTGGGAGAGGGGGTTTGCTGTGACCTGTTTGCTGTGACCTGTGAGGTCTCTTGGCAAAGCTCTGTTGGTCTTTGCCCTGCTTCATTTTTACTCCAATAAGATAGCTATTGGGCTTCCCTGGTGGCCCAGAAGGTAAAGAATCTGCCCACAATGCAGGAGACCCAGGTTCAATCCCTGGGCCAGGGAGATCCCCTGGAGAAGGGAATGGCAACCCACTCCGGTATTATTGCCTGGAGATGCCATGGACAGAGGAGCCTGGCGGGCTACAGTCCATGGGGTCGCAGAGGGTCGTACAGGACTGAGCAAGTAGAGCTTGCTGTTACCTTATTGCTACAGCTGGGGCCCCAGATGAAGCCATGGAGCCGGTGGAGCCCTGGGCATGGCCACCCCGCAGGCCTCGAGCCACCCACAGCACCTGGCACTTGTCTGTGCTTATCTCCGTGACTGGCGTGAGAATTCGTCACCGTTTCATTTATTGTCTGGCACGGCGTAGAGCACAGGACGGGGACATTTCCTAGAAGCCGACTCATCCAGGCGACACGGGGTCTAATGAGACACCAACAGGACAGAGGTGACTACGGGTCAGTGCTGGGGGCTGAGCCGCGACCCCAGGACCCGAGGGTCTGACCGTACTTGGAGATGAGCCTTTGAGGAGAGAATTAAGGTAAAATGAGGTCCTGTGGGTGGGTTATGATCTAGTGTGACTGGGGTCCTTATAAGAGGATGNGACGCACCGTCCCTGGGAACCCCCAGGGCACGCAGCCCCGCACCGTCCGGGCTCTGAGGTCTGGCCTCAGAGCCGGGAGAGGACCCTGTGTTTGTAGCCGCGGTCTGCGGTGCTTGGCTGCCACTGTCAGCCCTGGGACCCGACGCTGGGTCAGAGGTGCCCACGGTCTGGGAGAGAGACTGCAGCCAGCAGGAGACGCCCTCCAGTCAGGGAGGCCAGTCCTGCGAGGGATGACATGGGACACGGGCACCAGGGCCTGTTAACAGGGTCCCACGTGGTGTCGCAGGGACGTCAGAAGACCAGCGGCCCCAGTGAGGGCGGAGCTTGTGGACCGTCTCAGGGCCCGGGTGGAGCCACGCACGGAGCGGTGCTGCGCCCAGGGGTCTGGGGTCCAGGTAAAGAGAGGGCGGTTCTGCTGGGCCCACAGGACCTCTGACCTCCCTGGATGCTTTCAGGACCGAGCCTCGGCCCGGGGCGGCGGCTCCAGCACCAGCTGCGCTTCTGCTCAGACGCGGGTTTGCACGTGATGGCCGGCGAAGCACAGCCTGGCTGGGCCCGGACACCCTGAGGAAGGGGCCCAGTCCTGGGCAGATGCCTGCGTGGGGGTCCGCTCCGCACTGCAGGGGAGCTGTGGGCCGTCTCCACAGAGCGGGCCCACACTGTGGTCGCCAGCGTGGCACTGGCTGCGTATCTGTTTTGACATGAGATTGTTTTAAATTTGGTGTTTGATTACATGTAGTGTTACACTGATTACTAATTACTTCATATGGGTGAATACAGCTTTTAATTTTTTTTTGAACTCATGGATAAAGCAGAGGGGAAGTATTCAAATCAGCAGTTAAGGGCTGCACACTTGTTGCCATGGAGACGTGGCCTGGGATGTTCACAGTTAAAGACTGAATGTGCCCAGGTGGGCGTCCACCTGCTGCCCGGGACTCGAGGTCACTCTGCCCCAACGAGGGGTGACTGAACTGCCACGGCGCGTCAGACCACAAGCTGGAGGCACTGGGCGGTGGAGACGCAGGCGCTTCACTCCCGAGCTCGCAGAAGAGGAGGGACCAGCTTCAGCTCACTGACCCAGCACAGCCTGGGGAGCACCCTGGAGGGGGCGGGTCAGAGGCAGGGGACAGGTCCCCCATGGCAGAGCAGCCATCCACTCAGAGCAGCTCCCGCCACCCCCAACCCTGGGATCCCCGGGGAGGGAGGCAGGCTGTGAAAGCGCCGATCTGGGGGGGTGGGAAGCAAGAGGCAAGCACCATGTCCCCCCAGGATGGACAGAGCGGGATCCTGACTCCCAGGACTTCGGGATACAACCTTTACAGAGGAGTGCAGTCCAGGGAGGTCACGGGGGTCGGCCTGAGCCCAGGCTCCCCACCAAGTGATGCCCCCGCGACTCATCTCCCCCACGGCATTTTGGGTGGGGACTCGGGGGGCGGTGGATGTGGGGGTCCCCGGAGGACCCGCATCTGTGGGCAGGAGACGGGAAGCCAGCCCCGGGACTGACCCTCTAGCGGACGCACTTCCAAGTGACGGGAGCCTCAGGGGCCCTTCAGCTAAAAGTCGGAGCTCAGGACATTTCTAATTTCAAGGCAAGGCTGGATTCAGGGACTGAGGCTCAGCCTCTGGAGGTGATGCCTGGAGGGGTGCTTCCGACGTCAATCCCCCGCGCCTGGCTCCCCACCCAGGGGCCGCCTGCCTCCGCCTGGCAGGGTGGGCAAGTGGACGCCAGGGACACTCGTNGGAGCCTCAGGGGCCCTTCAGCTAAAAGTCGGAGCTCAGGACATTTCTAATTTCAAGGCAAGGCTGGATTCAGGGACTGAGGCTCAGCCTCTGGAGGTGATGCCTGGAGGGGTGCTTCCGACGTCAATCCCCCGCGCCTGGCTCCCCACCCAGGGGCCGCCTGCCTCCGCCTGGCAGGGTGGGCAAGTGGACGCCAGGGACACTCGTCTCCCGGGGGCTGAGCCCGGCCATACGGCCGCGGCCCTGAACGAGGCTGGGTGCGCCCCTTCCAGCGGTCTTTGCGTTCTCTCAGCAATTCCAAGTCCTGGGGCTGAGGACAGGAAGCGGGCTTCTGGAACACCGCGTTCCAGGGGCTCTTCTGAGCATCTGCAGAGCTCGGCTTGACATCAACACTGCCTTCTGATCCAGGCTGCCCGGCTCAGGGGAGGCGGACCCTGAACCAGCTCACAGACCACTGAGACCCGCCTGCTCCCGCGTCCCAGGAGGATGGTTGCCCAGCCCCAGCTGGACCACAGCGTAGCCCGGCAGGGAGACACGCGCCGGGCATTTTCTATAGCAACGCAGCTGACATGTCAGACCGGGCTGGCGGGGGATGCCACGGGCAGGCCACACGCACTCCATCTTACATGACTGTTTACCCTGACGCCGCATCAAAACTAAATGTGTCTCCATGGCAGCTGCCTCATCACACGGCACCTCGCCTGCTTTAGACCACGGGAAGCACTCAAAAGCCCCTGTGGGCCCATGTGACGGTGACTTTGCACAGCACCTCGGAGGGAAAGGATGCCGTCTCACACTCAACTCGTATCTGCCGCGGTGCCAAGTGCCGTTAATCATATCCAGCATATTTTCGTCTGAGTCTCTTCACTTTTGAGAAATAAGAAAATAGTATGAGAAGCCCTGGTTAAGGCTGCATGGGGGATGCTGCGCTGAGCTCCAAGGGGCCCAGCCAGCAGAACTGGGGACCTGTCATCGTGGAAGGGACCACATGGCCACCCCTGAACTCTGACCTCTGACATCACACCCTCAGCCTAGCACTGGAATTCTCAGGGCAGCCTGGACAGACCACAGCAAATGTTTTAATGCAACTTTATGCAGATTTTCTTTTTCAAACATAAATAGGAATATTTATAAGGTTAAACAAGCCTTTCTTGGGATGACCCACATTTTAAACTTTGAAGAAAAAAAAAATCAACTTTCTCTGTCCGGAAACACAGATTAGAATAAAAATCAAGTGACAGGCACGCGAATATAACCTGAGGAACCAGAGCCCACGAGGACGGGCACAGGGCAGGGCCCCAGCAGCCCAGCCCGCCTGAGCCCCAGGTGGCTGCCAGGGTCCACCCTCCAGCCTCTAGTCGCAGCCGGACAAGGAGGGGGAGCCGCGGGGGTGAGAGCGGCCCAGCCAGGCAGCCCTGAAGTCTTCAGGGCCCAGTGGCCACCTGCCAACACCCAGCATCGTCTCAAACTCAGCTCACAGTCTTTACGCGAGACAGCCTGCCGGCTCCGACGCCTCCGCCTGGCCTGTGACAGNCCCAGCCCGCCTGAGCCCCAGGTGGCTGCCAGGGTCCACCCTCCAGCCTCTAGTCGCAGCCGGACAAGGAGGGGGAGCCGCGGGGGTGAGAGCGGCCCAGCCAGGCAGCCCTGAAGTCTTCAGGGCCCAGTGGCCACCTGCCAACACCCAGCATCGTCTCAAACTCAGCTCACAGTCTTTACGCGAGACAGCCTGCCGGCTCCGACGCCTCCGCCTGACCTGTGACAGCGCTCATCCTCAGACGCGGCCGCTCCTGCCTCACACACTCTGGAGCCCGCAGCGCCTCCTGTCTCGCAAGACCCGGCCCCCGTGCCCCCCTCACAGCTCCCCACCGGCCCGGGCCCAGCTGCGGCCCCTGCAGGCCGCTCCCGCCCTCTGCCGTCCACACTCCCCAGGGCGCTTCCCCTTGGGTTTCCAAACACGGGCCTCGGTCTAAACCCGGGACATTTGTGACCACTGACCACGTCCTGCCTACGTGTCTGTATTAACACACAGCACCACAGATCTGAGTGTGTGAGGCCTCGAGCTACCTGGAATGTCCTCCACGGCAACCTGGGAGCCACACTCAGCCCACACGTGGTGGTGCTTCCTCTCGCGTCCTCGCTTATTTGAAAGCAAGCATGTACTCAGTAACTTCGGTTGCCAGCTTTTTCTTTACTAGAACTATAAGAAACGGTATCGAAGATGAAATGACAAACTCCTACACACACAGCGAGTGAGAGACAGTCGCGCGGTCACGCCCGACTCTGCCACCCCACGGACTGCGGCCCGCCAGGCTCCTCCGTCCAAGTAATCCTGCAGGCACGATCACTGGGGCGGGCTGCCATTTCCTTCTCCAGACACACACGTTGAACTGACACCCATCTCCTGGTTTGACTCTCAACCTGCAATGACGTGGGGGCAGCACCGTGGGGTGGGCCCGGTGAGTGTACATGGCATCGCGGGGCCCTCCTTGCAACTTCCTGTGAATCTACAACGATGTCAAAACAGAAAGCTACAAATGATCCCGACCGAGATTGTGGAAAAGGAGAGAGCCGGCTGCGATGCCACCATTCTGGGGGTGACCTCACGGCGGCACGTGCTGCCCAGCCCGAGCCCACGGCAGTTCCCACAGCCGCGCTGAGGTTCAGAGCTGGCGCGACAATTTTCATGAAATAATATGACATAATTAATGATCTTCCTGGGGTTTTATACTTAGGTCAGTTTCGGTATTTCCAAAGCTCTGTGTTTCCATTTTCTTAGCAAAAGATGTTCAGTCGTGTCCGACTCTTTGTGACCCCATGGCTTATACAGTCCACGGAATTCTCCAGGCCAGAGTACTGGAGTGGGTAGCCTATCCCTTCTCCAGGGGATCTTCCTGACCCAGGGGTCGAACCCAGGCCTCCCGCGTTGCAGGCGGATCCTTTACCAGCTGAGCCACAGGGAAGCCCCTCATTTTCTCGCCTGGTGCATTATCCTCATAAGACAAGTTTCTGGGGGGGTGAGGGCTCCCCGAGAGCGAGGGCCTTCTGAAAGCGCCCGGCTGCCCCTGTCCGGCAGCCTCCTGTGTCGAGTGGGCCTGGCAGCACTTCCGATCTGTTAAAGACCCGAGACTATCACCCACCAGCCACCTCTGAAGCCACATCCGAGGACGAGGCTTCAGACCGGCACTGGGACGCCCCCAGCGCATCCGCAGCCTCGCATTCCAGGGTCCTCTGCCACGTCCCCACCCCCACAGCTGCCACGGGGCTTCCTCCATCACCACGAATTTATCCCCCGGAGAGCCGTCCCTGGGCCGCACGGCCACGAGGCACTGCTGTGACGAGCACCTCGTCACTGTGGGTACCACCTGCGCACCTGTGGGTACCGCCCGTGCACCTGTGGGTACTGACTGTGCACCTGTGGGTACCGCCTGCACACCTGTGGGTACTGACCATGCACCTGTGGGTACTGACCGTGCACCTGTGGGTACTGACTGTGCACCTGTGGGTGTTTACTAAGCGTGATGAAGTGCCACTCCTTCCACACGTGAAAAGTGACCCCTGGGGGGACAGCTTCCCCGTGGCCTGAGGCCACACGGGGCTCTGCCTCCTCCGTCTTCCCAGGGCAGGGCGTTGGCCCCACGCGCCTCCTTCCCACCTTGGCAAGGGCTGTCAACGTCAGTCCATCCCCAAGTCCCAGCGGACCGGCCGCAGGTCCCGGGGGACTCGGCTCAAGACTACCCCCCACCCCGAGGGTCCCACGCCCCGGGCCGGCCGGGCTGCCGTGCTCTGCCTGCTGAGCAATGCCCAGTGCCTCTCAGAGACTCCCCGCACCCTGGGCTTTCCCGACAGCCGCTGAAACAGCCACGTCCTTCCACAGACGGGCCACGCTGGGGGAAACTACGCCGTTCCTCAAATGACCGTGGCGTGTCCCCGCGCCACCCGCTCGGCCTCCCGTGATGACTGTGGGCAACCGCACACACCCGCCAGCACACACCGCACACAGCTGAGTCACGCTGAGGCATCGGGGGAGGGGCGCGACCACAGCCTCTCAGGGTCTGCGGAGACCGACACGCGCTTGGCCGCAGAACCCTTTCTCTGGACAAAAATCTTACCCAGGAGCCGGAACGGTGACCGACGGGAAGGAAGTGCAGCTGGGCTGAACTGGGGAGTGGACGCCCGCCTGCCCCGCCCCGCAGAGCTCCCGGAGCCCAGGCTCTGAGACACCCCCAAAACCACGCGCGACCTCTCAAGGATGAGTGGGGGACCAGGACACGCCCCCGGACACGCCCCCGAGGCCGAGGGCGGCTTCAGCCTCACCCACCCCTTCTCTCTGAAGCTGGCCCAGACCCCCCGGGAGAGACGCCCTCTGCAGAGACCCACCTGGTGTCCGCACCCCCACCCCCGACCCAGCAGAAGGCAGCTGGTCTCCCCACAAACGTGGGCTTCTCGCCCCATGTGCCCTGGGAAACTCAGAAGCGAGCCTTTGTCAGTTTAACTTCCAGGGCGGGGTGCCCTCAGGGGGTGCGGGAGAACCCCTCCTCCTTTTCCCACAACCTGCGAGGAGGCAGCCCTCCCTCCCGCCTGGCTCTGTCCCAAGGCCGCGTCCGGGGCTCTGCCAGGGAGTCCGCACTGGGGCCCGCACAGGCAGGCACATTGCTAATCGCACTGCATTTACGACACTCTGGAGAACTAGGAAGCCCCGGGTTATTTCAGACGCACCACGCAAGCCACTCTCACAGAAACGCTGGCCTGGAGACAGTCATCTAGATGATTTTTCTTCCAAATGTTTGAGGGTTTTTTTCTTGGTAATATCACAATTTTCCCTTTGAAAAAAAAAACCATGACTTTATTCACTTGAAAAAATGTGAAGACATTCAAGACAACAGAAACTAGATTTTGAAAAATGTCAAAATACCACCAATCTATCAGGAACGCGTGCATCCCCTCTAATCTGCTCATTGTCTTTAAATTTTGTTTTGAGATATTTCCATTTGGCTTAAAAGGCGTTAATTCCGCTCTCTGTCATCGCATGTTGAATCAGCATTTACATCCCGTAAACGCTGGCAGATTTCTAGGAATCAAGACTCTGCTCCACTTTCCAGAGTCAGGATTTAGCAGAGACATTCATATCAAATACATTTCAAGGAAAATCAGAAGCATCAAAATCAGGCTCAACACTGCACGAGGCAATTAAAATTAGAAAAAGAAACACTAGCTTCTTACACATATCTCCACTTGCCCCTCCTGCGCCCGTTTCCACGATCCAGGGCCCACCCCACGCACGCACACCCCTTTCCCTCTATCCGGCAGAGCTACATGGGACCTGGGTTCCGGGCCTGAGGGCCCATCAGAATGACCTCAGACAACCGCAAAGGCGACGGCGGCACGGCCTCTGCGGATGAAACAGGACGGGGCCTGGGAGCTGGGCTCAGAGCGCCCCGTGGCCGCGGAACCCGGGGCCCCAGGAAGACACGGGCGACTCGGGGAGAGCCGGGGAGGAGAGCCACCCGCGGCCAGGCCTCAGCCCCTGGGTGGAATACGCGGTCTGGGATGTGGCCGCTTCCTGCCCCTGGGGAGGGTGAGGTCAGGCTTCTGGCCGCTTGAGGAGCAGAGAGGAAGCAAGCAAGGACGCAGACGCAGGAGCAGTGCTGCAGGGCTGGGGTCTGCTCTGCCCCGCGCCCACACCGTCCAGGCGGGACCCCTGCCAGCTAGTGGAAAGGCGCCCAGAAATGGGCAGGGGCCCCTCTCTAAGTGTAGGTTGTCATCTCTGCAGACAAGCCACCAGCGACTCGGGCTCCCCTTGTGGGGTCCCCCAGGCCCCAGAAAGCGCGTCACCAATTTCTGCCATGAGCCGGGGTCTGGGGCAGGGCCAGGTGTGTGTGTGGGGAGAGCTTTAGGGTCCTTGCTTCACCCAGCCTTGGGGACTCCTTGCTGGTCTCCAAGGACAGAAAGTTAGGGCTGGTGTCTGTGCATGCCTGGAGCGTGGAGAACGGGCCAGGTGGGGTCATCGTCACAGGATGACGTAAGGGTCGTGGCCTCAGGGAGACTCCCAGGGACATACAGACCCCACACGAAGACCCCTCAGTGCAGCTGGCTGCAGGAGGAGGCCAGGCAGGCAGGGCAGGACAGGACAGTGACCGCTGCTGCTGACCACTGAGCTCCCGGGGCCACAGATGTGGGCCATCCGGGGGACGCTGGGGGCTGGGCCGGGCCGGGTGTAGGAGTGAGCAGGTGCTGACCCGCCAGCGCGAGACGTCCAGGCGCCTTTGCACATTTGGGGGTGGTTTGGGGAAGAAGGAGGCAGCGAGCGGCAGGCAGGCGAGAAGGCCAGTGTGCTGAGAGGCTGGCGTCCAGGCAGCTTTCACTGTATGAGCTGGACGCGTCGGTGCGCGCGTTTGTGCCGACAGGAGGAGCCAGGGAGCAGTGGCCGTGCGGGAGAGGCCGAGGGCAGGATGGGGCTGGGGCCCGCGGCTCACAGGCGGCGGGGCCGGGGGCAGGGCGGGTCTCCGAGCTGCGACACGGGCGTCGAATCACAGACAGGTGGCCCTGCGTGCACGCTGGGTGTGTGCCCAGTCAGACCAGGAGCAGGGGGCGCCCTCTTCTGAGACCTGCCCCTACGACCTCTAGTCAGAGCAGTCCAAGGTCGCAGCTCCCCGCCGCCCGCCCAGAACCACAGCGGCCCCTGGCTCCGCACCCCGACCTGGGTCCTTCCTCCCCTCCCCCCATCCAGGGAGGTCTGCCACCTCCAAGGAGCACGCTCCGCCAACCGCACAGGAGGGAGGGGCCCAGCGCCTGAGCGGCCCCTGACCTCCAACGCTCAGGGCCCTCGCCCAACGCTCAGGGCCCTCGCCCACCACTGGGCACCAGGCACCTCCTGCAGAAGGACAC
Source organism: Sylvicapra grimmia (assembly GCA_006408735.1). Lineage (NCBI taxonomy): Eukaryota > Metazoa > Chordata > Mammalia > Artiodactyla > Bovidae > Sylvicapra > Sylvicapra grimmia. Next base: position 477,282 of record SJYH01001230.1, on the reverse strand, counting down.
CCTGCAGAGGCTGGGAGCCGCGGATCAGAACCTTCCATCTGGGCCCGGGTCCTCCGAACCCTCTGCCTTCCGGCCAGTGGTCACTGCACCCCCGAGGGTTACAGATGGTTTTGGGGGCCCACAGACCCCTGGCGTCCCCTCCTCGTCACCGATCGCCAAGGTTGGGGACACAGGGACTTAGAGGCAGGTCCCCCGCAAGGTGCCCTGCCCGGCGTCTGTGGAGCACAGGGCCTGCCTCCGTGCCGAAGCAGCTGCTAAATACGTTCTTATTTCAAGAGCCAGGGCTCCGGCGGGCCTTGGAGTGGCCACGTGGAGGCATCTCGCCCTGAGCCAGGAGCGGGTAAATAAGCGCCCTTAACGGTTAATTACTGTCGCGGCGGGCGTGAAATCAGGGATTTCAGATGCGCGCGCACAGACTGGCTCCGAGCCCGCTGACTCACGAGGGGGACAAGCGCCCCAGGGCGGCGCATCCGCGGCGCAAGCGCACGCTTCATTGACTGCCCGTAATCGGCTTGGCCGGCGCCAGGGCTCCGGGGCTGAGTGCCTTCGGCTCTAATTGCTGATGGAGGGCTCAGTCGAGTGCCTACTTATGTGGCTGGCGCGGCGATGCTGGGACTCCGAGGCCTCCGAGGGTGTTAGGTCTACGCGCAGGCGCCCCACCCCACGGGGTCTGTAACTAGGGAGACGGAAGGGCCCCTCCCACGGGAAGAAGGGAACAGCCTTCCCGCTGCAGACCTCACACCTGAGTCCCTGGAAGAGGGGAGCCTGCGCTCCCAGAGGCTCCAGCGTTTTCTCGGGGTGATACCGAGCACAGTTTCAAAGGCAACCAAACAGCGTCACACAAGCCGGGCACCAAGCGTGAACACCGCCCTGCCCCACCGGAGGACCAGCCCGGCCTGCCCTCCGGCCTCCGATCTGACCCCGCACGGCGCGACCCAGCCCTGGCCAGGGCCTGCCAGGCGCCCGGCCACGCAGTCACTCACCGAGCCGACTCCGGCCTGAAGAACTCTCAGCCCAGACATGGCCTGCAGTTTCTCCCTGTTGTCAGCTGCGGGAGAGATGCAGAGGCAAGAGGTCAGCGAGGAGAGAAGAGCCTTCTCCAGACCCCTGAGCACCCCTACCACCCAGCCCCGCGGTCACTGCCTGCCTGGCTAGCTGTGGACGGCTACTGTGGAGGAGCCTGGGGTGCAGACCTGGGCAGGGGGCTCCCCACCCAGGGCAGGATGCGGGTCCCTCCCATGAACCATCGTCGGAGGAAATTCACAGCATCCTTACGGATCCTGGACGAGAGACGGGAGGCAGGCCTGCCGCCCGGAGTCTTGGCTTGAATGACAGGTGGGGTGCAGGTGTGCCATCACCTGCCGCCCGGAGTCTTGGCTTGAACGACAGGCGGGGTGCAGGTGTGCCATCACTGGGAAGCAGATTCTGGTCCCGAGGCTGTGTTCACACAGACTCACCAGCCGGGGGCCCGATGAGCCTTCCTCACCCCTCCCAGAGCTGTCTACCCGCTCCGGCTCCTATCCCTGGCAGAACATCCTGTAAGGACCCACCTCCAGCACTACCCTCGCCCTGGTTTGCTCCTGATTTAGAATGAGCGAGACTCTCAGAGAATGAATTACCCTTCGTATCAGACCAAGTGGAATGGGCCCTGGAAACAATTAGCCGCTGGAGACGAAGCCCAGTTAATCCCGGCACCAGCACGGCAGGCGCGCGGTCCCCACCTCCTGGAGAGGGAGTGTGTCACAAGGCAATTGACCTTGGCTTACGATTCTGTGGGAATACTCTTTCGGATAAAGCCCATGTCATTTTGGAAATGAAAACCAGAAGAAATAGAATTTTATTGCAAACCCTAAGAAGGAAGAGTGCATTGCGATTGTGATTAATGCAGAATGAGATAGCAAAACAACAATTACCTTCACTCTTATTGTGAAACACCTCCGTGCATCTTAGGTGACGGAATTATATCTTTCAGAGGGATACACACAGAGCCTGCCATAGCCGCCTCCCCAGCCTCCGGGGCCCTCTCCTTGTCTGGCAGAAAGTTTTCCTTTGAACAAATGAATGTTATTTCTTACATTTAGGTAATTATGGGAGCCCTGGGGGAGGCAGACGCAAACCCAGGGGTTACTGCTCAGCACTTTAAGAGGCTCTAAGCTGGGGAGGGGGTGGCAGGGTGGTGAGGGGGCAGCGGCTCAAAGGTAAGCCTTGAGTGGAGGATATTCTTTAAGAGATAGGGTATAAAGCAATTGATTTTAATGTTCTCCTGCGAACAAAGGAGGCATTTTACTGAATGACAGGCTACTTTGGGGGGATAATAGGGAGTCTTCAATAGGCTGAGGACACAAAGCACTGAAGATGGAATTAAACGTGCTCCACTATCGCTGCAGAGAAGGGACAGGCGTTCCAGGCGCAGGGTGAAAAGCCAGCGGGGCAGGAAGGCTGCACGTACCCAGCCAGGGGTCTGCACACCTGCCAGGAAGGGCCGGGGGGGACTCCTGAGGCTCAGCTGCCAAGGGTCCTCGCCATGCTCAATTGTGCCCGCGGAGAGCTCCCCCAGCTGCCCACCTCTCAGGAGGCCAGCCAGGGAGCCTGGGACTCAGCCTCGCGCTGACAAAGGGCTGGTTCTGCTAAACGATTTTCACTGGGAATGGACACAGCACTCAAGGGGGCCGTCCCTGAAAAACCGAACAGGTGGGACAGACAAAATGCTGGGTCCAGCGTGTCTTGCAGGCAGCCGGAACATCCAGGGTCTACTGGGAGGGGCTGGACATGGCCCGGTCCCTCCAGCATCGGCCGGAGGGATCCCTGCCTCCCCGGACAGTGCATTACCACCCACAGAAGCCCCAGGAGCGTCCTCTGCTCTGCAGGGGAGACGGGTCAGCAGGGCAGGGGCCCGTCCCTGCCTCCTGGGCCAGGACGCACGTCTGTCCCTGCTCTCTTCTGATCTGCAGAGTCTGCTCCATCCTTCGATCCTACTGTGGTCCTCACGCGCTGCAGGGTGTTAACACCCCTCCGTAAGTGGGCCTCATCCGAATAACCGCACGCACGCACACACACACGGGTACGCACGTGCACACAGGGCATATCCTGAAGCGGCACCCTGCGGGGAGGACCAGCCACCTTCGCTCAGCTTCACGCTAGCCCACAGACTCTGTTCTGCGGCAGCCGTGGTTCAGCGAGTGGCGAGTCTGCCCCAAACACCCCACACCGCCCGCCTCTGTCTCGTTGTCCAAGAACAGCACGAGCCGCCAGTGCCCCCCTGAGGCTGCCCACCCCCTCCCCGACAGGCTCTTTCACAAACGACACGGGGAGCCTTTGCTGGGATGCTCACAGGGGCCTCCGGAGGCCACGGGCACCTGCTCCGAACAACTCGAGCAAGAGTCCCAGAGCAGGCTGCCTTGAGTTGGACTCGGGGCCACCTCCAGCCCACCTCCATCCTCAGCCCGAGAGCAGCAGTGCCCCGAGGCGCCGCCTGTCCTCCGAGAGCCCCCCAGGGCCCCTGTCTTCCAGCTCTCAGCCGAGAAGCCTCCCAGGAGGCAGTGCGGTTTCCGGCCACACGCGTGTCCCCTCGGCGGCTGGAGCGTGTGCGTCTATGGGACCTAAACGCTCTTCGTCAGTCTCAGGCTCTGTGTGGCCTTGTCAGTCTTGGGCATCAGGTCCTTTTCAGCAAAGCCTGTCTCCCTGCTGAAATTTCTCACCGGTGGGGATGGCAGCCGCACACACGCTCTGGGATGGTCCCTTTCTTCCAGCCTGTGTGAACGGTGCTGTTTGTATTAGGCTGAGCCCCTTTGTGGTTGTTTATTTACATCCGTTTATTGTAGCTCACGTTGATCTAAAAGGACCAGGAGCCTGTGGGTCTTCAGCACGCTCTAAGTCTCAGCCACCCCGAGTCCTCCCCACGTTGTTCTTAGACAGTCAGCACTGTGTCCGTTTGCTCCAAGGCTTCCTGGCCCAGCTGCATGGACTCCGTCTCATGCGTCCCTTCTGCTGAGTGGAGGGGATCTCGCGTGTTCACACATCGTGTCCCTCACCCAGACGTGTGCCTTGAGCTCCGTCAGGCATCCAGACCTGGCTCCCGGGCACCGACCCCCATGTGCCCCCTGCCCAGCACCCCTTGGAGACACGAGGGGGACGAGTTTCGCCCTCCATGGGGCGCGGAGCTCATCTCCACTCCCAGGCGGGGCTGGAGCCTTTCGAGGGGACAGAGGAGCCCTGCGGGGCCTGGATGTCCTGCTGGACGTCGGCACCGGGTTATTTTTATGGCCAAACGTGGACCCTGCGCTGGTGGGTGTGAGCGCCAGCAGGCCAGGACGCAGAGACTCCGGGAGACGCTGCTTTAATAAAGGCGAGAACAATGCATAAAGCCCATTCTTATCTTCACAGGAGACAAAAAGGGTTTCCAAACACAAAAAGAAGTCCTTTAAAATTAAATTCGCTAGATGAAGGATATGCAAATTACCTGGAGGAGCAGAACCCCACAATGTTCTCAAAACTCCGCAATAGCCTATTTAATTAGTATTTTAATTTATCAGAATAATTCTTCGCACTTGACAATTTATGCAGCATTCCATATAATTAAGCACGTAGCTACAGTGGAATAATTTTGCCTCCTTCTTTATCCTCATGATTTTAACCTGAAAGGATGTGCAGAAGTCTCTTCTGTGATCTAAATTGCTACAGGGACAACTTAATGGCCGTGCCCGTTAGGAGG
>SJYH01001230.1:452074-463773 GCA_006408735.1 Sylvicapra grimmia | reverse complement strand
GGCGCCGCAGCGGGCAGACCACCCCCGCTTCCCTGTCACGCAGGAGATGAAGAACACAGCAGGCCAGGCATCCGAATTAAGGAGCCAAAAGTGAAATAGCTGAAACTCGAGGGAAGCAGCAGAAACAAGTAACAAAATTATAAATTAATAAATCATACAAGGGAAACAGGACTGATGAATGAATCCAAGAACTTGATTTTAGGGGGGAAGACACAAAAACTCTTACTAGAAGTCTAACATGGCAGTGTAAGATATCCCTAATCCCCAAATCACTAAAAATTGATAATAAAACATAACCACAGATACAGTGGAAATTTGAGAGCTGTAAGCTAATGATACCACTTAGTGTATTAAAAAATCAGAACTCATAAGGAATCAAACTATGAAGAAAGAAAATATAAATTACTAAACTGGTAAAGTATGAAGAGAGAAACTATGAAGAAATAGAAAAGACTGTCAAAGAAACTTCCTCCAGGATAAGCATGAGACCAGACTGAGGAAGCAGAGCGGCTCTGAAGCTGAGCAGGGCTTCCCGGGACGGACGGCCCACCCCATCCACTCCACCTGCCTTTCGTCAGCAGAAAAGGTTTAGTCAAAGAATAAACTTCAGAGACGTGAGAAAACGCGGAAAGAAAGGAAAAGAGTCAAACAAGACAAAATAGTAGGAGTGTAGCCACCGAGCAAAGCCAAGGGCCTCCAGCCCCTCCTCCCGGCCGCAGGGAGCATTCCGAGCCCTTCCTCTGCGCTGTCTGCAGCCAGCGCCACCGCCACCAGGTGGAAGAAGCTAACTGCGCGCTGCCCACCAGCACTAGGCCTCAGCCGGGGCGGAAGCAGAGGTTTGGGAGCGCTGACCCCCGATCCCGTCACCACCAGTCAGCCAGAAGGATGCCCACAACCTGATCACACACCTTGCGGCCCTCTCCTGCACCGGGTGATCAAGAGTCCTTCCGCAAAGCCTTCAGGCCTTTTAAGCACGAGCTGCCCATTCTCCTTGCCGGGCCCGGCAGTAACGCCGCCCTTTCCTTCACCATCACGCGGGGGCAGTAGGGCGGCCTTACTGGGCTGGGTGAGCAGACCCAAGTTTGGGTCAGTAACAGCTCTGAACACCGTGGAGTGAATGACCCTGCTCGGCTCCTCTCGGGGCTGCAGCCGGCATGGGAGTCCGCGGAGCAAGTGCTCGGGGCTGGAGCCCCTGCCGGCCGAGGGCAGCCTGGGGACCCCGCAGCCCGGCTGACCTCTTCTGGCTTCAGCGTGACGCTGCAGACAGACAGGGCCGGTGGGGCCGCTCCAGGACTGCCCATCTCATCTCTGCACTTGCAGAGCTGCCCAGGAGGGGGCGGCTGACCTCAGACCAAGGGGCCAGGTTTGAGAAGCATCACGGCGCAGGGCCAGCCCCTACCTGGGGATGCAGGGGCAACTGTCGACCGTGCACCAGGGTGGGTCCGGGCAGACCCACACCTCTTATGAAAATTAATCCAATGAGAGAAGAAAATGTAAACCGTAAAACTAAATAACCTCTAGACGGTAACAGAGGAGAAGACCTAGGTGATCTGGGGCTGTGATGACTTTTTAGACACAACATGAACAGCATAATCTATAAACGGGGCTTCATTACAATAGGAGCTTCTGCAAGAGGCACCGAAGAGAATGGAAAGAAAAGCTAGAAAACATTTCAAAAGTCACATCTGACAAAGGATGTATGTATATACAAAACATACACAAGTACCTTAAAAATGTATGCAGAGAATTCTTAAAACTCAATAGTAAGGAGACAACCTAATTAAAAGTGTACAAATGACCTGAACAGACCCCTCAACAAAGCAGCCGGATGGTAAGCGAGCACCTATGAGAAGATGCTCCACGTCACACGTCACCAGGAAAGTGCAAACTAAAGCAGTGAAGCACCACCACACACCCACCAGAAAGGCCAAAGGTGAGCCTGCCAACACCAAACGCCGACCAGGGCGTGGAGGAACAGGAGCCCCCACTGCCGGTGCAAACGCAAAACGGGACAGCCACTCTGAAGAAGATGGCAACCCACGCCAGTATTCTTGCCTGGAGAATCTATGGACAGAGGAGCCTGGCGGGCTACAGTCCACGGTTTTGCAAAGAGTCGGACATGCCTGAAGTGACTTGGCACGAACGCACAGCCACTGTGGAAGACAGTTTTTCAGTCAATTACAAAACTGAATGTAATCTTATCAGACAATCCAGCAACCCCACTCCTCGATATCCACCCAAAGGAGCTGAACACCATATCCACCCAGGGCCTGCACACGGATGTCGATGGCGGCTTTATTCACAACTGACGCTAAAACTCGGAAGCAACCAAGATGTGCTTCCGAAGGTGAAGGGACAAACGAACTGCGGTCCATCCAGACAACGGAGTATTATTCAGTGCTAAAATCTAATGAGCTATCAAGCCATGAAAAGATGTGGAGGAAACGTAAATGCCTATTATTAGGTAAAAGAAACCAGTCTGAAAAAGCTACACAGATCCCAACTATATGACATTCTGGAAAAAGCAAAACTATGGAGCAGAAAGACCAGTGGTTGTCGGGGTGGGGTGGAGCGTGAACCGCAGAGCACAGAGGCTCCACAGGGCAGGGAAAGGCTCTACAGGACGCCGGAAAGGGGAGACACGGCATCGGACGCTTCTCAAACCCACAGAACATTCGGCACGGGGAGTGACCCCTGCTGCAAGCTGGCTTCAATCAATAATCAGGCGTGACCTGTGCGCCAGCCAGTGCTGGGTGTTCACAGTGGGGATGCTGAGGGAGCGGGGACAACCAGCCTGAAAGCCCAACGTGGGGGCAGCTGTTGGTGTGTGAAGTGCAGACAGCCCTGGGCAGACACTCAAACATCTTAAGGACTTCAGGAAAAGGGGGTCCTCTCAGCAAAAGATGATCACCGCAGAGGAAAGTTTGGGGGAATCTTGAGCGATTATTATTTTTCCACCCCAACTGACTGCTGTTTGGTGTTTAACATCTCAAATACAGGATTTTTAATTTTTTAAAACCAGGTGGCGGGGCGGCGGGGGGGCTCCCTGCAGAGGCTGAGTTCCGGCCGACTCCTCGCCCCATGCCCTGGGGCCCCTGCACATGCTGACCTGCAGCAAAGATGGAAACAGACCTCTGGGCCGCAGCCCTGCCGCACGCGAGGCCAGGGCGGGCAGCACCCAGTCACCCCTGGGCAACTGAGGCTGCGGAGGAGACTACTAGCAGAGCCGGAGAAGACCCTCGCTCATGGCCAGGTGCTGGCTGCGACGCGACCCTCTGCTGTCGCTGAAGACAGCTGCCCAGGTGCCCACTCGGGGGTCCCCTCCCTGGGCAGGGAGCAGCATCAGCGTTAGGCTACGTCCTTCCCTCCAAGCCTCGGAGGCCGTGCGAGGGGGCTGACATTCTGTGTGTGCCGTACTGGCATCAGCCATGTGGGGAAACATTTTCAATATTTCAGCTGACTGCGTCCCCGAGTCCAAACAACACGGCTCATCCGCGTGTCCCTCGCTCACAAACATCTGTCTGCCCTGCTTCATTATGAGTGGTGCCACCAGAACCGGCGCCCTGGGCCCAGCTGACCCATGGTCTCCCATCACTGGCGGTTAAAACCCCCCTCCACAAAGCGCTGCTAATAAAGACCCCGGAGACTGTTGACTCAGATGGACACGCGTATTGTCTCNCACCCACCAGAAAGGCCAAAGGTGAGCCTGCCAACACCAAACGCCGACCAGGGCGTGGAGGAACAGGAGCCCCCACTGCCGGTGCAAACGCAAAACGGGACAGCCACTCTGAAGAAGATGGCAACCCACGCCAGTATTCTTGCCTGGAGAATCTATGGACAGAGGAGCCTGGCGGGCTACAGTCCACGGTTTTGTAAAGAGTCGGACATGCCTGAAGTGACTTGGCACGAACGCACAGCCACTGTGGAAGACAGTTTTTCAGTCAATTACAAAACTGAATGTAATCTTATCAGACAATCCAGCAACCCCACTCCTCGATATCCACCCAAAGGAGCTGAACACCATATCCACCCAGGGCCTGCACACGGATGTCGATGGCGGCTTTATTCACAACTGACGCTAAAACTCGGAAGCAACCAAGATGTGCTTCCGAAGGTGAAGGGACAAACGAACTGCGGTCCATCCAGACAACGGAGTATTATTCAGTGCTAAAATCTAATGAGCTATCAAGCCATGAAAAGATGTGGAGGAAACGTAAATGCCTATTATTAGGTAAAAGAAACCAGTCTGAAAAAGCTACACAGATCCCAACTATATGACATTCTGGAAAAAGCAAAACTATGGAGCAGAAAGACCAGTGGTTGTCGGGGTGGGGTGGAGCGTGAACCGCAGAGCACAGAGGCTCCACAGGGCAGGGAAAGGCTCTACAGGACGCCGGAAAGGGGAGACACGGCATCGGACGCTTCTCAAACCCACAGAACATTCGGCACGGGGAGTGACCCCTGCTGCAAGCTGGCTTCAATCAATAATCAGGCGTGACCTGTGCGCCAGCCAGTGCTGGGTGTTCACAGTGGGGATGCTGAGGGAGCGGGGACAACCAGCCTGAAAGCCCAACGTGGGGGCAGCTGTTGGTGTGTGAAGTGCAGACAGCCCTGGGCAGACACTCAAACATCTTAAGGACTTCAGGAAAAGGGGGTCCTCTCAGCAAAAGATGATCACCGCAGAGGAAAGTTTGGGGGAATCTTGAGCGATTATTATTTTTCCACCCCAACTGACTGCTGTTTGGTGTTTAACATCTCAAATACAGGATTTTTAATTTTTTAAAACCAGGTGGCGGGGCGGCGGGGGGGCTCCCTGCAGAGGCTGAGTTCCGGCCGACTCCTCGCCCCATGCCCTGGGGCCCCTGCACATGCTGACCTGCAGCAAAGATGGAAACAGACCTCTGGGCCGCAGCCCTGCCGCACGCGAGGCCAGGGCGGGCAGCACCCAGTCACCCCTGGGCAACTGAGGCTGCGGAGGAGACTACTAGCAGAGCCGGAGAAGACCCTCGCTCATGGCCAGGTGCTGGCTGCGACGCGACCCTCTGCTGTCGCTGAAGACAGCTGCCCAGGTGCCCACTCGGGGGTCCCCTCCCTGGGCAGGGAGCAGCATCAGCGTTAGGCTACGTCCTTCCCTCCAAGCCTCGGAGGCCGTGCGAGGGGGCTGACATTCTGTGTGTGCCGTACTGGCATCAGCCATGTGGGGAAACATTTTCAATATTTCAGCTGACTGCGTCCCCGAGTCCAAACAACACGGCTCATCCGCGTGTCCCTCGCTCACAAACATCTGTCTGCCCTGCTTCATTATGAGTGGTGCCACCAGAACCGGCGCCCTGGGCCCAGCTGACCCATGGTCTCCCATCACTGGCGGTTAAAACCCCCCTCCACAAAGCGCTGCTAATAAAGACCCCGGAGACTGTTGACTCAGATGGACACGCGTATTGTCTCCAGGGCCTCACGTGAAATGCAGCCTAAACGGTGTGTGTTTCAATGCGGGTCTATAAATAAAACATCATTCTGGGTTTTTCATCTTTATTCCAACACGCTGCAGAGCTCGATATTAGAGCAGTTCCACTGGGAAATTCTTTGACCCCAAGCTATAAAAATCAGATAAGCCGCGTGGGTGTAGCAGGAGCAGCTGGCGCTGCGTTACTGCCTGAGACTGAGGCAAGAGCAGCAGGGTGTGTCCGGGCCGGGAGCCGGCGGGGCTGGGGGGCGGGAGAGGCAAGACACCGGCTGGACCCTGGGGAGGCCAGCGGTTCTGCAGAGGGCGGGGGTGCGGGACCTGCCCCCACACAGCTGGAACCGCGGAGAACACCAACACATCATCCCTGCAGTCCAGCTGGTCCAGCCTGAGGCCTGGACCAAGCTCTGAAGCATCTGAGCTCAGTGTCTGGGGCAGAGCCAGGCCTCAGAGGGCCTGACTCTCACCCCTCCACCACGGACAAAACGCAGAAACTTGGAGAGGCGCTCACTTCCGCAAAGGGCCCTGACGCCTGGCGGTGCTGGGCTCCGGGCCAGAGAGAAGGGAGACCAGAGGACAGGCGAGGCCACGGCCTCTCGGTTAAGGTGGACCATCTGAATACAGTTTCGGTTCCAGCGGCACCTCTTCAGGCCCTGTGGCCCGTGGGGGAAACCCTGTCATAAAGGTCACGTTGGAAAGAAGGGGTGGGGGGCTCAGAGCATCCCCAGTCTCGGCAGGGACCCTCCTCACCAGGGGCAGGACCAGAGCACAGAGAGGGTCGGGAAAGCTGGGGGGCTTCTTGGGGGGACACTCTCCCATTAGTCCTCCTTTTCCCTGACAGGGGAGCTCTCAGACGAAGCATCGCAAGGAAGATTCCCAGGTTCGGAGCAGAGGCGTCCTCTTCCATTGAAGCTGTGAGGCGAGTGGCCCCGGTAGGGGCAGCGGCTCCTCCATGACCGTGGCTCCAACCCGGGGACCCCCATCCCAGGAGGGCCCCCCGGCCCCACTCATGGGGACATGCTTGTAGAGGCCCCGCATGTGGTCCCGAGTCGCAGCCAACAGAGGTGTCCCCGCCCCGTGATGGCCATTTCTGTTCCTGAGCCCAAAGGAAGACGCGTGTGGGCTCCCCAGGCCTGGAGAGGTGCCCCATCTGTACAGGGTGCCACCAGGGTAAGAAGCCCTGCGCCAGGATGCCGAGCTGCACTCCCCACCCCTCAGCTCGTCCAGCTGCGATGAATGAGGACGCGTGGGCCTCAAGCTCGCTGGGTGATGAGAACACCGCCGCTGAGGCTCGAAAGGGCACGCGCTGACGTTCATGAGCCACTGGGGGCCGGACCTCACTGCAGGGCTTAGATGTCCTCCAGAACCTTCCGGATCCGGTAAGTCTAGACACCTGTGTCTGCTGTCAGAGCCCCGTGACGTCTGCTCCTGGTGGTCCCTGCACCATCCCGGCCCGCCCGCGCTCTGCTCGGAGCCGCCGCACGGACCCGTCTCTGTGGCTGCCCCCTGGGGGGCACGTGGGGACCACGGGTCACCCTGGACGGGGCTTCTCGAGCTGTGGGCATGCAGGGGTCACCTGCGATCTTGTCAGAATGCAGCTCTTGACGCAGGAGAGCCTGAATTCCTGGCAACTCCAGGTCGAGGCCTCGAGAAATGAGCGCCTAATCGCCCCACCCGAACCTAAAACAATCGGGACAAAATAAAGTGATGTTTTTAAAAAGGGGAAGAACACGGGCAGTGATTCGAAGCGTTCTTCATCAGATTTCCCTCATTCTGAGAACCCCTTCTCCCAGGGATGAGAGGGTGATTTCCCTACCAAACATACTTTGCCCTTTTGTCATAATTTTCAATACATGCACAATAACTAAGGCATATCAAGATAGACTTTGCTAAGCTCTCGAGTACATCTGTGACACACACGAGTGGATTTGATACATATTTATTTCCTGTATCTGTCTTTGCCCTGCGTGACTACTGTTACCATCTATGGGCCCATTTACCCAGCACCTCTCCCTCCACCTGCCTGCCCGTCCTCACAGCCAGAGGAAGACACTGCTCCGTGTTCTCGGGTCCCCAGAGTGCCCCAGCGTGTGAAGCAGGAGGAAGTGGCGCCCCACGGCCACCTAGAGGCTGGAGAACCGAGACCCAGGACGCGGTGGCTGGCTGAAGATCCCAAGCAAGGAGGAGCCTTCAGCCCAGGCCTCCTCCCGCACCCCGGCAGCCCACAGCCAGGCGCCCCTGTTCCACTCCCCCCTGCCTCTCTGGTGGGGACCCCCTCATGGGGCGACCCTGGATGGGTTCAGGAGACCCAAAGGCCAATACGAGGGAACCCCCAGTCCCTGAGGATAAATGTCCTGACGGCTCTGGGCCTCACCAGCTCCTCTGATGTCGAGGCCCTGGAGGGTTTCCTGAGCTCAAAAGCAAGCAACTGCCGTGAGACCGGTCACTTTTCCCCTGGAACGCCCCTTCCCTCATCCCCCATCTGTAGTCCCCCACCCTCATTAAACACATGTATTCACAACCCTTGGACCTCTCTTCCCAAGGAGCTGTCCCTGCCCCCACACACAATCTTCCTCAGAGGGCCTGGATGCAGGCGTCCCCTGGACCCATGTCCTAGGGACCCACCATCACCCCCATGTCCAGCTGGATGGGTGAAGAGCACACCCACCCATGTGGCCAGGCCTGAGTGCAGGCTCAGAGGCTCAGCCCAGGGGCCGCGGCCCCAAACAAGGGCTGATGTGCGCGGCTCCCACGCCCTGCGCCTCCAGGAGACTCGGGGGAGAATCAGGGGCTCACACTGGAGTTGCAGCTGCTGGCTCACCCCGGGTGAACCCAGATGGCGCCACAGAGGGAGCCTCAGGGGCCCTGTGGGGGAGCCCCGGGGACTGCAGAGGGATGCACAGCTGGCCCCTGGCCCACGTGGTGGGGTCTGCATTTCCTTGAAAACACTTCCGTAAGCCCCACTTGACCACAATTCTAAAATATTCATGGTGTGCAGTGTGTCAAATGGCAGCAATTAAAGCGGGTCTGATACATTAATATTTGATCATGAAGGCGGCAGTTCCCAGGGCCGTAGAGGCTCTTAGGATGTCGTTGATTTCCCGCAGGGGCTCTGCTCAGCCGCCCCCTCACGGTCAGACCTCCCCGGGGCGGGAGCGCCCACAGGGAGGCCAGGTCCACGGAAGTGAGCGAGATGGAGAAGATGTGTGTGTCTCCTGGGACTGCACGCCGACTGGGCTCCTGTGGATGAAGTGTCCATGCTTGTGGGAACGTGAAGGCTCTGTTGCCCACATCCCTGCTGCCCCCCTGTGTTTAGAGGCTTCTTTGGCAGGCCAGCTCCCTGCACAGGAGTCGGGATGCCGACCCTGACCTCGGCTTCCTGCCCCTCCCCCCGGGAGGGTGCAGGCGCAGCCCTGCCCCCCTCCTGCTGGACCAGGGCTGGCGGAGGAGGAGCCAGGACTCTGGGGGGCTGCGGGGCCTGCTGCAAGAGGGGGTCTCTAGACCCTGAGGCACGAACCTCAGCGCCCACAGCACCAGGACACGGCCCCAGTGCCTCCAGGCGGTGGGGCCTGGTTCCAGCTCTCCAGGTGGGTCTCTGAGCTGACCGACACCTTTCAGAATGGACTCGGCGGCTCGCACCAGGCTCTGCTGCTGATTGCAAGAATCTGACCGCTGCAAGATGCTGGGGGCGAGCGAAGGGCAGGGTCTCCAGAGGGTTGTTGCTGTTCCGTTGCTAAGTCGTGTCCGACCCTTCGTGACGCCATGGACTGCAGCCCGCCCGCCTCCCCTGCCCTCCACCATCTCCCGGAGTTCTCCAGCGTGTGATGCGCAACAAAAAGGCAGGTCCAGGAGAGAAACCGTGATGCCGAGGAGGGTGTGCAAGCTTGGGGCCTGAGCGGACGCAGCAGGGTCAGGTGACTCTTCTCTGCTCCCAGTCTCCCAGACACACGCGGAACAGATACTTAGAGAATCTCAGGTAAACAGGGGCCACACTGCTTGTCCCCCGTTCACAGGGGCCTAGGCGTCTGCTTGGGGTGAAAGCACCTATTCTAACACGGAACCCGCCGCCCTGGGGGCAACATCACGGGCATCTTAATGGGTCATCAATGAACCAAAAATGCAAATAATTTTCAAAATGGGTATGGCTAATTCCACATCATCTCACTTTTACACGACTAAGGGCTCTTTACAGTCCATTGCTAGGTGAGCCTTGGTGAACTAGCCTCAGAGAATGACTGGACTTTTATCACTGACCGACCGTGCTTGGCAACCCGCCAGGGCTTCTGCTGTTTAGTCTGTCCTCTGTACCTGTGGGTTCCACAGCTGCAGATTTAACCAACTGAGGATCAAAAATGCTTGAAAAAAAATTCCAGAAATTTCCAAAAAGCTAACTTGAATCTGCCATGCACGAGCAACTAGTGACCTAGGGCTTACACTGCATTAGGTGCCACAAGTGACCTGGAGGGGGTTTCAGGTGTGTATGAGGACACGCCCAGGATGTACACAAACACTACCCCGTCTATACCAGGCATGTGAGACCTGTGGATTGTGGAATCAGCCAGGGGTGGAACCAGCCCCCTGGGGATGCCGACGGCCACCCGTAGAAATGGTGCCTAAATCAGGAATGCCACCTGACACTGGCTAGGGAGGCCCTGGTTTTCTGCTGCTCCTTGTTATTTGATATGTGTCAGATTTACAGAACAGTTGGAAGAATATCGTGCTAGAATGCTGGAAGCCCTTCGCCCAGACCCCTCAATAGTTTATCCCTCTGTATCCCTCCTGCCAACTCTACATTTATATTTTATTATCCTCAACTGAGAGGCAGACACGATGTCCCTTCAGCCTAAAAACTGCGGTGTGCATTTTCCAAAAGCAAAGGCATTCTCCCACATAATCACAGTACAATGATCAAGATCAGGAAATTGACGTTGATATGGTACCAATATCTAATCAACAGAATTTATTCAGGTTTGTCCAGCTACCCCAGTAACATTTTTTATGACGAGACAAAGCCTAGATCACGCATCACACTGGGTGGTCCAGGGTCTTTCACCTCAGCCGCTCAGTCGTGTCCGACTCCCTGCGACCCCATGAATCATAGAAGCCAGGCCTCCCTGTCCATCACCAGCTCCCGGAGTTCACTCAGATTCACGTCCATCGAGTCTGTGATGCCATCCAGCCATCTCATCCTCGGTCGCCCCCTTCTCCTCCTGCCCCCAATCCCTCCCAGCATCAGAGTCTTTTCCAGTGAGTCAACTCTTCGCATGAGGTGGGCAAAGGACTGGAGTTTCAGCTTCAGCATCATTCCTTCCAAAGAACACCTCCAATTAAGAACAAGCTCTCAGGGTCCCCTCGTCTCTCATAACGTTAGCATTTTTACCGTGTGCTCGTCAGTTATTTTACTGTCTTCCTTGATTGAAGTTTGTGTGAGATGCAGGCTTTGCATTTCGGCAAGAGCGTTGTGGAAGGGCATGTGTCCAGGGGCAGCGGTGTTGCCTGCCCCCAGCACTTTGGGTGCCGTGCTAGGGTCTTGTCAGCCGGATGTCCCCATGGAAACGTCACCACATTCCCACTGGAGTTAATTCCTGTGATGAGTCCATCCTGTTATCCCTCAGAATGGTACCCAGTCATCTTCACAGGCATTGATGATACCGGTCTGAATCAAATACCATCAAGATGTATTTGATTTTACTGTAAAGAGTATCAATTTTTAAGCACTAAAGGAGGAGATTTTAAGCATTAATATTAATGGGTGAATGTGGGATCGTTCCTTCCATGGAATAACGAGGGAGGAAGGTCTGAGCAGACAAGCCGTCTGCGCCTCAGTCTTCGCTGCCGTCGTCTGCATGGGACAGATGGACAGACGTCTGCCTGCCATCTCCGCAGGCTTCCCTCCTCCTGTCCTCCGCCCCTCCGCACAGCCTCCCTTGGTCCATGGCCTCTTCCTGGGAGGGCAGACAAGCGCGGGAGCCCTCCGGCTCCACTGTAGGGTCACAGGGCTCTCCTGCCCCCTCCTCCCGAGCCCCGCTCTGCCCCTGGGTCACTGAGAACCCGCCACTTCCTGCTGCCCATTCCTGCAGAGGTGGGTCTCCACCTGCTGACTCCTCCCTCGGTGGAAGAGCATCCTTCGGCATTTGGAGAGTCACAGTCCAAGCCTGCAGACTCTCCTGTGCTGAGTTGACGTGAAAATGCCTGCATTTCGCCCTGTTTGGGAGGATGTTTCTGATGGATGTATAGC
>SJYH01001230.1:424352-440799 GCA_006408735.1 Sylvicapra grimmia | reverse complement strand
CCCTGCGGAGGCCTGGCCACTTGCTTCTGAATCTCTGGAACCAAGTCAGGTGATGGGGTTACGTATCCCACGTGCTTCCCAGTAATTATGTCTATTCCCGATAATCCGTCTTTTAAAATAAATAAGAATAATACATCAAAATAACAGATGTAAAATATAAAAACTGGGGTGCTTCTGGCATTCTCCTTGAACTTGACAAAGCTCTGCTTCTTTTGTTCATGGCACACTCTGCCCAGGGATGGAGCGGTGTGCCGCTGGGTGGGCGTAAATAAATCTCTTTTTTTCTGTGAGAGGAACACCCCTCCAACCTGTATTCCAGGAGTACCGATTCTCCGAGGCCACTCCTGGGCCCTGGAACAGCACACCCATACGTGAGTTTCGAGTGAAGCCTGGAATTTTCTGTCTCAGTGTAGGCCTTCTCTGCCGATTAGGCAGCCTTCTTTGGGGGCAATAGATATCTGAATTTGTGCCAGATCATAAGCACTTTGGGGGAGAAAAGCAATTCTCAGTGCTGTAGCCAGAAGAACCATCATGTTTGTGATAACTGAAACTCCCTGCTGCTGGAAACCATCACGGAGGCAGACAGGCTCACGCCCTCCCTGCGGGGGGCTATTTCCAGATCTAATCAGTGGACAGGGAGGCCCTGCCAGCAGTCTGCAAACCAGATCGACTTCTCTGAAGGCAAACCCTGGAAAGCACTGCGGCCGCCTGTGGTCCCTCAGGAAGGCAGCTCCCCCTCCCTGACCGCCCCCGGGTTCTGCACCGGTGTCTGCACCTCGGCACCCTGGTTAGGGAGACAGGATCCCTGGCTTGCATTCCTGCTTCAGACACTCCCCGTCCTGCTTTTAGGGGTCAGGGTGCACCTCAGAGGAGGGGACAGGAAGGGTAAGGTCGGCCCGGGGGCGCAGGGGCCTGGCCGGGCCCGAGGGAGGCGCCGTGGCCCCCGCACGCTTGGGGCGTCAGCGCGCAGCATGTGGCTGGCTCTTGGCTCCCGAGACACAGGCCAGAGGCTCCCAAGCATCACCTCCGAGAAAGCTCCTGAACCCGCGCCGCTGTCGGCGATGAAAAGTGGCCTCTGTGTTTCTAAGGAGAGTCCGGTCAGCAGGGACCCGGGAAGACAGGGAGGAGACACGCGAATGGTGCCAAGCGCGTCCTCGGGCTCATCCCGGGGCCAGCCGCGGGCACGCCGCGCCCGACACCACGCTGATCAGCGGCCACGCGGCCACGGCCGGCCGCTTCGTGAGCGTCGCGAGGGTCAGAGCAGCGGATCCGGGGCGCGCGCCCGTGGACACCGGTGACCAGGAAGAGGCGCAGCGGGGCCTGTGGGCAGGGGGCAGGGGGCAGCGATGGCTCCGACCACAGCCTGGCTCACAGGGGCCAGCGCGGTGCCCACGGGAGCCTGTGCGTGAGCCTCAGGGGCACGCTGCGCCTCCAAGGGGGTCGGCGGGGCTGGGAGAGGCGGGCCCTGGCTTGAGACGCCCGGGGCAATCCTCGGGCACTGCTGAACGGGGGCGCTGTGAGCCGGGACCCTGGGGCCCTGCCGGCCCTGGGCGCCAGCCTTCAGCTTCAGGAAACAAACAGTGAAGCGGGAGACGCTGCAGCCCCGAGCCCGGGGCGAGGGACGCCCACACGGGGCGGAGACGCCACCGACGCGAGGCCCACAGCGCGCCCAGGGTCCCGGTCACGCCTTCAGGTCCTCGTAAAGATCTTACTCTCCAGAGGATGCGCTTTTCATGCAGAGCCTGCTGTCTTTTGGGTGCTAGGTCCGGCAGGTGGAATTAATCCGAGGGACTTATTCACGAGAAATTCACAGGAAGAGCTTGTTAATTGTCACAGAGGGAGGGCTTCAGTTTGCATCCTGGCTAGAACTCCTGATCAGGGCCGCCAGCACCTGCGCCTGAGCACCTTCTGGCTTTCACGAAGGCCCCTCGAGAGGAACGGGGTGGGCGATGACAGGGGCGCCCGACCCGAGGGAGCGGAGGGCAGCCCCCAGAACACGCGCGTCTGACTCCGACGGAGGGCGGCAGGGAGACTGGCCGAGGCGGCGAGCGGTCAGGGCTTCCGCCTCTCTCTGCTCCCAGCTCGCGGCAGCCCCAGGTGCCCACACTCGCGCCTGTCACCTGCCAGGGTGGCGGTGCCCACACTCACTCCCGTCCCCTCCCAGGGTGGCGGTGCCCACACAGCAGGGCCAGTTCCCTCCACACAGCATAACCACATCACAGCTTGCACACGTGGCATGTCTGTGTCCCACTCTGGGGCTTGAGCACTAGGCCATATGAAGGATCCCCACACCCTAAAGACTCATCAGGGTAAGAGACCGGGAAGGATGTATATTTGCAGAACAAAGTAAGAATCAGAGCGTGGTGAAACGATCTCTAGAGAAAAATATTTATAATACAAATGGATAAACAATGAAAACGTCAAGTCATGCTTTCATACAGTAGACACTTTCAAAATATGCTCTGAAAAAGACAGTATTGCAAGAGACGACTACAAACAAGTATTTGCCGACAGATTGGATAATGAAGTGCACACATGCCTGGGAAACAACCTACCAAGACGAAGTCACGAAGGGACAGAAAATATGAGCAGATGCTCAGCCAGCGAAAACACGGAACCAGGCGTCAGAAGCCTCTCGACAAAGAAAAGCCCTCAATCAGATAGAAACATCCAAAGAATTAACGGCAAAGTCTTCCAAACTCTTCCAGAAAACTAGAAGGGAAGGAACACTCTATAATTCATTCTACGAGAGCGACGTTATTCTGATACCAAAACCAAATAATGACACTGGAAAAAAAAAAAATAGACCCTTAAAAATATTGATGTACAAATCCTCAACAACATGCCAGCAAACATAATTCAGCAGGATATTAAAAGAATTATACACTATGACCAAGAGGGATTTATTCCTGGAATCCAAGGATGATTCTACACACAAAAATAGAGTGGTGTTACATACTTTGAGAAAATGAAAAGGGGGGAAAAATGCACGATTATCTCAGTTAATGTAAAAAAAAAAAGCATTTGACAAAATTCAACATCTTTTCATGATTAACAAACACTCAGCAAACTAGGAGTAGAAGTAAGCTACAACAACAATATAAAAGCTAAACAGGAAAACCCAGAGCAAACATCATCTTCAACGATGAAAGAGTGAAAGCTCCCCCCCAGGGCCAGGAAGAAGACACGGACACTTGCTTTCACCGCTTCTCTTCAGTACAGTGTTGGACGCTCTGGGCAGAGCGATCAGGCAAGAAAGAGAAGTCAAAGGCATGTGAAGCCACAAGCATCAATAAGGTCAGCTGTGTTTGCAGGTGATAGGATCCTCTGTATAGAGAAACCTTAAAACGCCACAAAGGTGGTTAGAACTAATACACAAACCTGACAAAGCTGAGGATACAAAAGCAGCATACAAAAGTCAGTTGTGTTTCTATAACTAAAAAAAATCTGAAAAGTTAATTTAAGAAATGATTCCAATCATTATACAACAGCACCGAAACATCAAATACTTAAGAATAATCTTAATCAAAGAGGTGAAAGATTGTACAGTGAAAACTATAAAACATTGCTGAAAGAAATTTTAAAAGACACAAATAAATGGAAAGCCATTCCATGCTCTGGGGCTGTGATACTTAATGGTGTTAAGATGTCAATACTCCCCAAAGTAAGAGTCAACACATGCCCTGTTGGAACCCTAGTCTTCCCAGGGCCCCCACATTTTGCAGTGTTCCATTTAGGAAAAATCCATCCCAAGGTTTATATGGACTCTCAAAACTCTCAGATAGCCAAAACTAACCTGGAAAAGAATAACAAAACTGGAGGACTCAGGCTTCCTGGCTTCAAAAGCCAGTAATCAAAGCAACGTGACCCTGAAGACAGAAACACAGAACAGTGGAATGAAACAGAGAGCCCGGAATTACTCTCTCGTGTAGGACCAAACAACTTTTGACAAGTGTGCCAAGACCATTCACTGGAGAAAGGACAGTCTTTTCAACAAATGTGCTGGGACACCTTGATATCCACCATGCAAAAGGATAAAGCTGAACGTGTGTCTCACATAATCTACAAAGCGGGATCACAACGGGCCAAAGACCCAACTACAAGAGGCAAATCCGCAAAGCTCTGAGAAGGAAACAGGAGGAGATCTTCTTGACACGGGACTTTGCAGTGGTTTCTTGGATATGCGTCAAAAGCAAAGGTAACAAAAAAATAAGAGAGTAAACTGGACTTCACCAAAATTAAAATTTTTGTGCATCAAAGGACATCATCAAGAAAGTGAAAAGGCAACCCACAGATTGGGAGAAATATTTCCAAATCACCTATTTTGTAAAGGATTAATCCATATGGAATATATAGAGAACTCTCAGCCTCAATACAGAATAATTTAAAAAAGCAAATAATCTCTATATACCAACATGAATTGTCCACAGGTACACACATGTCCCCTCCCTCTTGAAGCCCCGTCCCATTCCCCACCCCTCTAGATTGTCACAGAGAACTGGGGTTGAGCTCCCTGAGTCATACAGTGAATTCCTAATAGCCATCTATTTTGCATGTGATAATATATATGTTTCAATGCTACTCTATCAATTTGTACCACCCTCTCCTTCCCCTACTGTGTCCACAAATCTGTTTTCTATGTCTGCATCTCAGTTGCTGCCCAGATAGGCTTATCAGTACCATTCAAGTAGGAGGGTAAATGTTAAGTCAGTGTGTTAAGTCTTTGCGGACGAATCCATCTGTCTGTCTGCCTATCTGTTTCTNCCCTTCCCACCCCTCTAGGTTGTCACAAAGCCCCAGGTTTGAGCTCCCTGACCATACAGCAAATTCCCGCTGGCTATCCAGTCGACACGTGGTAACTGTATAAGCTTCAACGCCTCTCTCTCAGTTCGTCCCACCCTCCCCTTCCTCCCCCGCGTCCACAAGGCTCCCCTCGATCGTCTGCGTCTCCCTGGCTGCTCTGCAGATAGAACCATTAGTGCCACCTTTCTAGATTTCGTATATATGTGCTAATATATGAGATTTATTTTTCTTTTTCTGACTTACTTCACCCTGTACAATAGGCTCTACGTTCATCCACCTTATTAGAACTGAGTCCCACGCATTCCTTTTTATAGCTGAGTAATATTCCATTGTATACATGTATCACACCTTCTTTATCCACTCATCTGTAGATGGACATCTAGGTAGCATCCCTGTCCTAGCTATTATAAATACTGTTTCAATGAACACTGGGGTACATGTGTCTTTTTAATTTCGCTTTCCTCAGGGTGTGTGCCCAGCAGTGGGGCTGTTTGGTCATATGGTGGTTTTATTCCTAGTTTTTTTTTTTTTAATGGAATCTCCATAGTGTTCTCCCTAGAGGCTGTATCAATTTCCATTCCCACCAACAGTGCAAGCAGCTTCCCTTTTCTCCACATCCTCTCCAGTAGAAACCAACACAATATTATAAACCAATTATCCTCCAATTAAAAGTAAACCAAATAATTTAAGAATGNTTTTTTTTTTTTAATGGAATCTCCATAGTGTTCTCCCTAGAGGCTGTATCAATTTCCATTCCCACCAACAGTGCAAGCAGCTTCCCTTTTCTCCACATCCTCTCCAGTAGAAACCAACACAATATTATAAACCAATTATCCTCCAATTAAAAGTAAACCAAATAATTTAAGAATAGAAAAAAGAGTTGAATAGATATTTCTCCCAAGAAAATATAAAAAATGGTCATCGCTTCCACTGCAGGGGGAGTGGTTTCAAGCCTTGGTCAGGGAAATTAGATCCTGCATGCCTCACAGTGTTTCCAAAAAAAAGGGTCATTAAACATGAAGAGAAGCTCAGCATCACCAACCACTGAAAGTGAAAGTCGCTCAGTTGTGTCCGACTCTTTGTGACCTCAGGGACTGCAGTCCATGGAATTCTCCAGGCCAGAATACTGGAGTGGGTTGCTGTTCCCTTCTCTAGGCGTCTTCCCCACCCAGGTATCAAACCCAGGTCTCCCGCATTGCACAGATTCTTTCCATCTGAGCCACCAGGGCAGCCAGACCACCAATCATGAGGGAAATGCAAATCAAAGCCGCAGCGCGACATCACCTTACACCCCCTCACAATGACCACTATCCAAAAAGCCCAGGAAATGATAAAAAGTTGGGAGAGTGAAAGTGTTGGTCACTCAGTCGTGCCTGACTGTGTGGCCCCGTGAGTTGTAGCCTGCCAGGTTCCTCTGTCCATGTACCCAGACAAGAATACTGGAGTGGGTTGCCATTCCCTTCTCTAGGGAATCTTCCTAACCCAGGGATTGAACCAGGGTCTCCCACATGGCAGGTGGATTCTTTACCACCTGGGAAGCCCAGAGTGGGGAAAGGTGTGGAAGAATTAAAGCCCTTGCTGATGGGAACATAAATTCATGCAGCTACGACGTAAAATATTTCCTCAAAAAAATAGTGAAATAGTTGAAATTACTGAATCACCACTTGAACATTGTTGGTGAATCACTGTAAGACCCCGCGTTCGCAGTTTTGAGTATGCACCCGAAGAACTGAAAGCCCTCTGTCATCTGTGCTGTCTGGAGTCCAGCCCAGGGCGGGAGCTCGATGGCATCCGTGAGGATGAGGCCCCTCTGGGAGGAGGTGGGAATCGGCCTCCGGAGGAGCATGGTTCCTGACCTCTGCCCCTGCAACAGCTATTGTTGTTCAGTCGCTCAGTCGTGTCTGACTGTTTGCGACCCCATGGACTGCAGCACGCCAGGCCTCCCTGTCCATCGCCAACTCCCGGAGCTTACTCAAACTCATGGCCATTGCATTGGTGATGCCATCCAAGCATCTCATCCTCTGTCGTCCCCTTCTCCTCCCGCCTTCAATCTTTCCCAGCGTCAGGGGCTTTTCCAGTGAGTCAGCTCTTCACATCAGGCGGCCAGAGTACTGGAGCGTCATATTCAGCATCAGGCCCTCCAGTGAATGCTACAGAGCCACGGGGACAGTTCAGCTGTCCCAGCCTCGGCCTCTGGGACTCGTGGAGGTCATCTGAGTCTCCCTGTTTCAGGAGAGTTGTTATTGTCTGGCCTGGGACTGTCTGCTGCGTGGACCATGGGGCTGGTGAACCACGCGTGGCAGCCACCCAACACCAGCAGCGTGTGCGGCGGACGGGCAGGCAGGTTCCAGCCTCCATCTGCAAAGTGAGGGTGATGTGCCCTCCTAGGATGACAGACGGGAGCGTGGTCTCCACCGTGGCCGGGGGCCGGGGGTCGTGGGCAAGAGCAGAAGCAGGCAGGTCTACACCCAGAACAGTGCACGTGAGACATAGAGCCCACCTCCCTCGGATACGAGGCTCTGAGCGGCCTGCGCACCTCACTTACTGAAAGCACCCTCCTGTTCTCGGGCTAAAATAATTAAGAATTGATTCAGCTTTATTATTTCTCTTTAAGCACTGTGGCTGTGGTTAAGATTCAGTTCTTAAAAAGAATTACACGGGCTGCGTGTTGAAGACATCAGTTCAGCTGCTAAATAGCCCATTAGCTTGGATTTAATTACTTCACATTTTCTCTGGGAATGTGCTCCATGAACGTAAAGAATCTCCTGGCAACCTCGCCTGCGAACAGCTCCGTCTTGGCGCGCAAGTGCCGGTGCCTGGCCTTTGGTCAGGTTCTCACGCTCACAACCGAAGCCTCTGACAGCAGAGCTCACTCAGCACCAGCAGAGAAAGTCCACGAAGAGGACAGACGGGCACCAATCCTAGCTGTAAGGTCAGGCCCCGGGGGCCACGATGGGCCGCCCCTCCTCTCCCTCCCGCCGGGGAGAAGGTCCCTAACGGAAGGATCCTTCCAGATCCCGGGGACCAATGACAGCCCACTTCGCGGGCTAATGCCGCCCCACCCCAGCCACATAGAAGGACCTATCAGCCCACGACACCTTGGCCCGACGACCTATTCAAACCCCCATCCATAAACCTGACCATCCCTCGCAACAAANGCCAGCTAAAGCCGCCCCACCTCCGCCACGTAGAAGGACCTATCAGCCCGCGACACCTTGGCCCGGCAACCTATCCACCCCCCCTCCCCCCATTCATTAACCTGCCCATCCCTCGCAGCGTGCATATATAAACAAACTTCTAACACGGTCCGGGCTCGACCTGCCCCGTTCAGGTCCGGGAACCCCGCCCGGGAGCGCTTCTCCATTAAAGCCTGTTAGACACTCTGTTGGTGTCCCGGTCGTCTTTTACCCAACGCGAGCCACTCGGGGATTCCGTGTACCTTTCCAACTTGATAGCAGGGGCGGCTACATCGCTGACAGGTGATTTCTGTGACTGAATCCTATGTATGTGCTGTTTGTCCTGGTTACGTTCAAACAATCTATACTTCTTTGAGGACTATTCTCAGTAGATTTTGCTCTGCGTCTGTGAGGCGCAGTTAGGGAACTGCTGTTTGTGGGCAATCCACTCTCGCCTGGCCTTCCCTCACTTGCCCCCCAGCTCTGGAGCGGGAGCACCGAGTGCTGTGCTGGGTCCCCCCCTCCCCGGACCCAGAGCCAGTGTCCTCTGCACCCTTGTTCTGTGAGGACACACACCAGCCCGGGCTCTGGCCTGTGTGCACAGGGGATCTCATGGGGGATCTGGGGTGCAGACGTTGGGCCCCAATGCCTGCAGCTGATTCACGAGTCTGCGGTCTGGACATCAGCATTTAAACAATCTTCCCCAGCTGGACAGCACATGTAAATCCATGAAGTTAGAACACTCCCTGACACCAGACACAAAAACAAACTCACAGGCTTAAAGACCTAAATATGAGACACGACACCACAAAACTCCTCAAAGAGAACACAGGCAAAATGTTCTTTGACATTAACTGTACCATGAAATTAGAAGACATTTACTCCTTGGAAGAAAAGTTATGTCCAACCTACAGTATATTCAAAAGCAGAGACATTACTTTGCTGACTAAGGTCCGTCTAGTCAAGGCTATGGTTTTTCCTGTGGTCATGTATGGATGTGAGAGTTGGACTGTGAAGAAGGCTGAGCGCCGAAGAATTGATGCTTTTGAACTGTGGTGTTGGAGAAGACTCTTGAGAGTCCCTTGGACTGCAAGGAGATCCAACCAGTCCATTCTGAAGATCAGCCCTGGGATTTCTTTGGAAGGAATGATGCTAAAGCTGAAACTCCAGTACTTTGGCCACCTCATGCGAAGTGTTGACTCATTGGAAAAGACTCTGATGCTGGGAGGGATTGGGGGCAGGAGGAGAAGGGGACGACCGAGGATGAGATGGCTGGATGGCATCACAGACTCGATGGATGCGAGTCTGAGTGAACTCCGGGAGTTGGTGATGGACAGGGAGGCCTGGCGTGCTGCGATTCCTGGGGTCGCAGAGAGTCAGACACGACTGAGCGACTGAACTGGACTGAGCGCCTGATCAGAACAGCATTCAGGGCTAGGCTGGCTGCGTCTGAAGTGCTCCACTCTGGTGATCAGCGAGCTGGTCAAACGGTACAGTCAGGGACTCTGGGCAGGACAGAGTGGCACTGGGGACATCTCCCAGCGTCCAAGTCCAGACTGACCGCCCTCCCCATGGGAACCTGCTTCTGTTCCCACCAGCCTGAGACTCGGTCACCAGGCTGACTGGACCCCACAGCCCTTTCCTCCTCGGGACCCCTGTTCCACCCCTCTTCAGCTGCCCAACCCCACCAGCTCCTGGTGGCCTGTCACCGTACATGGTGCTTGCTACTGTGTGGACGGCGGCTTCTCCAGGTGTGAGACGGTATGGGGTTAGGCTCACAGGGCCCCACAGGGTTGACGACCCCCAGGAGCCTGCGCTCTCTCCCCTATGATCACCAAACACACCGTGCACCTTCAGGGCCACGGGGGGCATGACAGCCATCCCAGGACAGGGGGCAGGGGAAACCCTTTCTCGGGACTGACCCCCGTCCCTGTAGCAGGAACCGCGGTGGTGTCTGAGTTACTCCTGTTGCTTATACCCTTACAGGGTGGAGGAGCGGCTGGAACTGGACGCTGGGCAGGGGGCCCAAGACACCGGAGGTGGACGCGCGGGCAAGGTGCTGGCTGCTCCCAGCTGAGCAGATGGTCCAGGCGGGCACCCACCACGTATTGCGTCAGTTACAGCCTCAAAGCTGCTAGGTGCAGAGAGGAAGCGAGCAGAAAGGAAGGGGACAGAAGCAGAGACAGTACCGGGCAGCCTCCTGTGGGGAAGACAAGTTCACCTTGGGGTGAGTCCTCAGGAAAGATGAAGGTAAACATAAACAGGAAAAGGTGCACACTTCCTTCTCCACGGAAGCACGGACCTTCAGACTCACCTCTTCTTCAAGTTCCCGCAAACAGAAGCCCCCGGGGCACCAAAAGACTCGGAGCTGTGGAGTGCGATTGAGGGGGAGGAGGGTGGGGCCCGGGAGCCGAGTGGGGGCTCTCGGACGCCCGGGGCCAGGGCCTGAGCTTCTGGCCAGGCCTCTCGGCGCCGTCGAGGGCGGATGGACAGCAGCTGCCTGATCGTCGTGGTCCCCCAAGCACCTCTCCCTTCTCCAGGAGGTCTTCCTGACCCAGGGATCAGACCTCAGTCTCCTGCACTGCAGGCAGATTCTTTACCATCAGAGTCCCTGGGAAGCCCCTCACTCACTATTCATCTCAAATTAGCCATGAGAGGCTGGCATTCCAGGTCCAGCCCTCATCCCGCCGGCCGCTGACACTGTCTGGGACTCAGAGCATCCCAAGATGCATGGTTCCGCCCATGATCAGGCCAGATGGGTGGCAGGGTCCAGCCACACTCTAAAGGCTGGTGCCCACTGTCCTGCAGCGGAACGGACCCAGCTAGGGGCTGTGGTCAGCACAGAACTCACAGCAGTTCAGGGCACCTGCTGCCAGGAGGGCCCTGAGAAAATGCATGGCTCCCGGAGCTTCTGGGGTCGATGAGCAGGAGGGCGGCTGCACGGGGGGCTGGAGCGGGGGCCAGCTCGTTGCATTTCTGGGGGTGTCCCCGGGCCGTGAGCCAGGGCTTGTCCAAGCTGACCGTGATTTGGGGGTTAGGCAATCAGCGCCCTGGGAGGCGTCCCATGCTCAGAAAATGGGGTCAACTTTCCCCACCTCCGTTTCTCCTTTCCTGGAGGATGGAGGCTGGCCCAGGCCCCGCAGCAGGCTCTCAGCTCTGCATACGGAGGACCTGGGCTGTGGGGTGTAGCCAGGAATTGCTTTGTTTGTGAAAGGGAATTTCTGATATGACCTTACTCATTTTGCTTCCACGCCTGTTGTGAAGAAGGAGCATGCAAAGTGGGAGGAGGGCCCCCAGTGCACGCCCTTCACACCCCAGGGCTGCAGCCAGCGGTGGGGGTGCCTCCGACCCCCGCCCCCCGACCCCGCGGGGCTGCCCTGTGCAGATGGCTGCCCTCCCGGGCTTGAGGATGCTGCAGAGAAGAGCAAGAGGCTGCTCACTCCCACAAGTCACACAGTAATTCCCTTTTAAATCTGCTCTTGTTTAATCTTTTAATCCAGGCTAAATGACGCGTCTCCCCCCTCCCCCAAGAAGAGGTGCGTGGGGGCCGCACCCCCCCAACCCCGCCAGGCCCACTCTGCAGCCTGGGCCTGTCTGGGGCCGAAGTGGAGTCGCAGCAGGAAGGCTTGCCTGAGCAGGGCGGACAGGACCACGGCTTCATCAGAGGGACTCCAGGGACCTGGTGGTCACCATGGAAACGAGGGAGCATGACTAGAGGCCTGGAAGGAAGCTTTGAGAATGCGGGCTGAGTCCTGGGCGCTGCGGGAGAGGCCGGGTGGGTTCAGGAGTGGCCCCCAGGTGGTCTGGGTCCGAGCTGGCAGAGCAGACGGCAAGGAGTCCCNAGTCCAAGGAGGAGGACGCGGGCGGGCGGCGGGGGCGGGCGGGGCCCAGGCGGCACGGGAACGCAGGACCGTTCAGTGGGGATCCAGTCTCCAAGCGGAAGGCTCCAGCGCGCTCACCCCCTCCGCCCTCCGCCTCCGAGGGCAGAACACACTTGGGAACAGCATTTCGGGGACACGCGTCAGGCAAACCGTCTGGCCAGCGTCCCACCCCACCACCCAGAGGAGAAGGGCACCCGGGCTGGGAGGTCCTGTCTCCAGTCCCGTCCCAGGCCGCGATGTCAGGAGGAGGAGGACCAAGCGCCGGGAGGGCTGGGCTAGCAAGCAGGTGGAGCCACGTTGGCCTGCGGCCCCCCAGTTCCCGGGCAGCACCCCGCCACCCAGGCCGGGGCCGGGCTGCCCTGCCTCAGCCCACCCAGCGGGTTCAGAGGCTGCTCATGCCCCAGGCTGGCCTGGGACAGCAGCCCTGTGGCCCTGGCACACCCCCTCGGGGCCTGGCCAGGGGTGCCACGTGGTGGGGCACCTCAGTGCTCCCAGCCCTCGCCCTGCAGTTTCCGCCCAGACTCACAGGGCCTGCGGCGGCCACGCCGCCTCCACACAGCAGGATCCCCTGTCCGGCCCGGCTGCTCTGCTGTGCTGGGGCCTTCCCAGGCCTCACTCAGTCCTCCCGCCCGCAGGCACCAGACTGCAGGCCCCCGGGCTCCTCCGCCTGGTGACCCCGCCACCTGGGGTCTGGAGGAGTTCCTTCTGTCCTGGAGGCCCTGGAGATAGCCCCGGGGGTCACCCTGGCCCCCTCCCTCAGGTCAGTGTGGCCCACCTCCCTGGGCGTATCCATCTCGGCTTCTGCACCGCGCATCCTCTCTTATCCGTGTGTGCAGTGTGTCCTCCCTGGTGCCCAAGAAAAGGGGCCACGTCACGTTCAATTCTGCCTCCCCCTGAATACCTAACGTGGGGCCTTGTGCACAGTAAAGGCTTATATTGGTACTTAATATGTTTGGAAATGAATAAGTGAATTTTTGAAGCATTAATCCCTCAGAACACTTCAAGTCCTTCTTCTGACCCATCACGACCTCAAATTTGAATACTTCCGGAAGAAAAAGGAACAGCGGACGCCGGCGGGCAGGGCTGGGGGCTGGCTCCACTCGAGCTCCGGGTGCTCAGTGAGGACGCTGAGCTGGTGGATCTTCCGAAAGCTCTTGTGGTAATGAGTAAAGATCTCTGAGTTTCCAGCACCACTTGGAAGTAATGGCCTAATCATTATTAATTCCTTTGATATTTCCTATGATAACATTAATCACAGCAGACTCGCCTGGTGTAAGTGGAAGCTCGCAGGCCCTCCCGCACGTCCCCCTCCACCCCGCGTCAATTAATGGAGCGGTTCGTCAGTGTCACCGTGCCTCCAGAGCGAGCGCTGCCTGCTCACACTGATTGAGACGCAGATCCTGAGCCAGTGGAGAAAGAAATCGGGGAGCAAAGAAGCACAGCCTTCCCCCCACCTTCACCACCGCAGCCACACTGACCGCTGGACCCAGCTCCCAGAGGGTGGGGGCTGCAGACCGAACATCTCTTCCTGGACTCTCATCTATGAACTGCCTATGAGGCACAGAAGAGGCTTTAAAATGTGCATTAAATACTCCAGTGAAATACAAGAGTCTGATTCGCAAAGAGACACAGTATACGTGCGTGACATATGGGAAGGCAGAGATTTACATGCAAACTTAGATCGAGGCACAGAAAAAAACCTTCTTTGCCACTTAAGGTTAAGTTTTCAATTTCCAGGGGATAAAGTGCGGCCGCCGCATGCGGTAACACCGCGTTCTCTGCTGTGATAGGCGTCCGGCCGTCGGGGTGGTGGGAGGGGCGCGGACCGGCCATGGCCGGGTGCAAAGCTGTGGTTAGGGGAGGGTCCCACAAGCTGACACCTCTCCGCCTTCACCAGAGCCTTGTCGGAAGTCAGCCCCGTCTCCCACCCTCCCTGCGGGTTCACGCGCCTGTCTTTCTAGGTACGACAGGTACGCTCGGAGGAGCCGGGGACAAGCCAAGCCTGCCTCAGCTCTTCGAGGCTGAGCCCAGAGCCGACGGACAAGGCCGCAGGCCAGCGCGTGGCCACGCTCTCCCGCACGCCCTGGCCCCCGCCCCGGCCCGGGAGGCCTCCAGTCCCTGAGCCCGCCGTCTCCCGCCTCGCCCTGCGTCTCCACACTCGGGCCACTGCACTCTGACCTCCCCAGCGGCCTCCTCCTCCCCCCAGGTCTCTGGGAGTCCCGGGGAGTCTGTGTCCAGTGCTGGGGGCGCCCCTCCTGGCAAGGCTGCAAACCCTGCCCTCTCCTGGCTCTGCCACGCACGGGCACCTCCTCCAGGGCCCAAGGAGCCCGGTCCCCAGGCAGCTTCCTCCTCGCGCATATCTGGGAGAAGACCTGAAGGCGTCTCTTGCGGAGGCAGGTGGGTTCTTTACACTAGCGCCACCCGGGAAGCCCAGATGTGACTCAAGCCCCTCAGAAACGTGCTGAGCTGAACTGAATGCCCTTCCGCCAGATAACCAAGACGGCAGGCTTCAGATGTGCCTCATAATCGCGCTTAATGTCTTGTTTTAGAGGCATCTGCACTCACTTTATCTAGTTTATATTAAGTTGTATGGTGGTGGGGAGAGTTTTGCAGTCACTAGACAACAGAAATGCCTTTGCTGAAGCCCCAGAATCACCAGAACCAATTTCAGATAAGTGAGTTGACCCGTATTAGAGGTCATTGACAAAGGTCACTGACATGTCATAAACTGTTTCAGATTTCACCAATTTCAAAGGTGTATGTGATGACAGACAGTAACAGTTTCAATCAAAACTATCCATGGTTATGGAAAATGAAGTGGACTCCAGGACGTGAACCAGAGGCAGCAGCCCTGGCATCTAATTAATCAGTGAACTAATTAACGCAGCCGCAGCGATTAAGCCCAGCCCAGGAGGGAGGGGCTCTCTGGGTGCGGGGTCCCAGGGTGGGCCCCTCAGCAGGTGGCACGGAGCTCCCCGCCAGCGGCGCCTCCGGCCGCCAGGGAGCAGGCCAACAATGGAACGAGATCATTTCTGACGGTGACACAGTTCTGAGATGAGTAAGAGCTCGGACGAGCAGGTGTGTTTGAGACGCAGGAACCAGGACAGGCCAGCCGAGGGGCTCTGCGGCTGAGCCATCAGCGGCCCGGCTCGGGACCCTGGGGGGAACAAGAGGGCGGAGGGGAGGGGCAGGCAGGTGTGGGGCGTCTCAGGGGACGCGGTGGCCACGGGGGCAGCAGAAACAGCCATCCACAGAAGCGCTGATGCAGCTGTGGTGAGGAGGGGGCCGGCAGGGCGACTCAGCAAGGGGAGGCCCACGTGGTCACCCACGGGTTCAGTTCCAGACAGATTTTTAAACAGAGGTGGCGATGGTCGGGTGAGTCTCCACTGCCCGCGCTGTCGAGGGTGACGGGGCGGGCGGGCTGCCCCAGGGGCTCCCTGCCTAGGGCTCCATGCCTCTCCCTCCTGGTCCTCAAACAGCTCAGCTGGGACAGGCTGGTGGGGCCGGTCTGTGTCAGGGGTGCACGATACAGTGACTCATACTCATCGCGCTTGCTTGATCCTCCTTTTCAGGGCCAAGCCTCTCCCCCCGGACAATACAGATCAAACTGCCACCTCCCCGCCACAACCCGCAAGCAAAGAGGAGTCAGGCCCGTGGGAACTGCCAACCACGCTCCCAAGAAGGCTCCGCGCGCCAGAACATCTGAGTTTCCGGCCAGGCAGCCTTCCCTTCGGGCCCACAGTGATAGCGTTTGTGGGACTAACAGAAAGGTGTCAATTTTGGCAACTTGATCCAACCCCTCACAGTCACAAGGCCAGGAAAACAGAAACCAGAGCTAAATGTCTCGAGGCTGAGCGCTGACCACAGCGTCCACGTTTTCAAGGACTGGCACTTTACGGGGCCAGAGAGGCTCTTCTGCCCTCCCAGGCCCCCTCCGGAACCAGGCGCAGTTTGAGTCTTTTCTCAGATGTGCCCCCTGTCCCTCCCTCCTGCCTCTCTCAGGGCGTGAGGCAGCGCTCCACCCTCGGGGAGGTTGGCGCTCATCCCACCAGATGCCGGCCTGCTTCATTCAGGGCCCTGCCGCCTGGCCACCATGGACAGAGCCCAGCATGGGCCTGACCCTGAGCCCCGGGCCACGGCCCGATCTTCATGAGTGCCCTGTGAGGCGGGAAGCTGTGGCTCTGTTACAGGCAGGGGGCCTGGTTGTTGGGGAGGCACAGTGGCTTGCTCAAGCTTACTCAGCCAGGACGCTGCTACAGCCGGAAAATGGACCACGTGTGCCTGGGGCCACCCCACCCTGACCCCCTAGTGCAGCCCCACTGCCCGGCTTACGTGTTTATCACCCCATGGCCCTGGGAGTACCCGGGCAGAAGAAACCATTTCTTTTTCTTTGTACACTCAGAATCTACCAGAGGTGGTTAATGAATGTGTATTGAATGGATAACAAAGAAAAAGAAAAAAAAAAAATTTGAAATACTCAAAGGAGATGAAGGGCTGGATCTTCCCAATCCAGGGATCGAACCCGGGTCTCCCACATTGTAGACAGACGCTTTACCATCTGAGCCACCAGGGAAGTCCATTATTTAT
>SJYH01001230.1:390026-412550 GCA_006408735.1 Sylvicapra grimmia | reverse complement strand
TCCTGGGAGGCGGGGCCTGAGGAGGAGGCAGGGCGTCCTGGGAGGCGGGGCCTGAGGAGACAGCCGGCAGTGACATCCGCCCCAGGTCTTCATTTCCTTCACTAAGAATCACGGAGTTTTCCGAGATCTCTGTCCTTAAAGCGGACGAAACAGAAACAAGCCAACAGAGGACAGCACCCAGGCCCAGGAGGGGGGCGGGGCGCGGGGCCAGCCCGGCCTCTGCGCCAGCGGTCCCGAGCCCCCCAGGGCAGCTCCCCGCTTAGAAACGCCTGGTCACGCTCCGCGCTCGCCGTCCGTTCTGCTCTGTCTGACTGCGGGGCCTGCGTGTCACTCGGAGACTATTTGGCCAGTCCGGCCGCACCTGGAAGATAAGCGCACACATCTGGAAAGTGATAACTGTCCATCTCAACTCAACTAGCACTTCCTAAACACACCCGACGGCCTGGAGTCATGGCCCATGGGGCACGGACGCCGCCGCTTCAGGGGTCCAGCAGCAGGCTCTGCCCCGCCGCCCCGGCCCGCGCCTGGCAGCAGGAGGGGGCTGCTCAGCCCCCGGGCCGAGTCAGCCTCGCGTTTACGGTTAGGATGAGCAGCGACCCCGCCGGGTGGCTTCGTGAGGGCCCCCGACTCCTGACGCACGTGCTGCTGTGCGCGCAGCTGTGTGGCCTCACGGTGCCGGGGTCCTCGGCGCCCCTGGCCACGCGGAGCCCCAGCAGAGCCCCCGGAGCGGCCTGGCCCGCCGCGCCCTCGGGCTCCTCGCGAGGTCCCCCGTGCTTGTGGCGGCCCCGACGCCCCACTCGCCCCCGTGCCCCGGGGGGCACCTGCCCTCGACCCGCCCGCTCCCCGGGGCTCGCCCTCTGCCCTGGAGGGTCTGGCAGCTCAGGCCCGAGGGCCGGCGGCGCCTCCCGCGCTGAGGAGGGGCCTCCGGGCTCCAGACCAGGCTCTTTCCTCCCAGAACACAGTCTGGCGGCTTGCGGGGCGGGGGCGGCTCCAACCCCCGCGCCCTCAGCCCCTCCGCTGGGCGAGCGGCTCCGCCTGGCTCTCAGCCTCAGGCACTGCCACCCGAGTCCGGGAAAGGCCGCCCTGGAGCGGCCCGCCCCGGCAGGAACCGCAGCCCCTCCCCAGGGCCCCTGCGCGCGGGCCTGGCCGGGGTCTTCTCGGCCCCCCGGCCTCTGCCCTCACCGCGAGGGTCGCCGGCGGCCCTGGGAAGCGTCCACGGGCCTCAGTAATGAGCGACCAGCGGGGCGGGCTGCCCCTCGGCCCCGGCGGCTGCTGTTTAGAGGGGCGGCGGGGGTCGGGAGCTGTCTGGAGCTGGGCCCCTCACGGGGGGCTGGGAGGAGGGCCAGCGGTGTGCGGGCCGTGGGTGGTGCTGAGCGGGCGGGAGCGGCGCTGCCTCCGCTGCCCCAGGCGCGGCTGGCAGGCCCGCGGGCTCCCTCCTCCTCGCCACGGCTTCCCAGCGCCCAGCCTGGACCCCCGCGACCCCGGGCCCGCCTGATGCCGGCGCGCTGGGGCGGCGCACGCACTGCCCGGCTTCCCAGCCCGAGCAGCCGCTCCTGCGCGGCCCTCACGCGGCTCCGCCCGGGCAGGCGCGCCGCGGGCTCCCGATGCGAGGGAGCGGCCCAGCTCGCGCGCCGTCGCGCGGCGGGGGCTCTGCCGTGCGTGCGGGGAGGCAGGGCGCTGGCTGCCACCCGCGAGCGGGCGGCCGCACTGCCGCCAGACGCTTCCTCCCGGGCCTCAGGGGCAGCCGGGCGCGGCGGAGGGAGGGGTCCCCCGGTGCCCGCCAGGGACTGGCCGGACAGCATTAAAGCGGGGCCGCTGCAGAGAAAAATGGCTGCGCCTTTTCTCTCGGAGTCGCTGACGTGCTTCTCCAATGCGCCCCGACCCCAGGACCCCGCGCCTCTGAGGCTCCACTCCCGCGAGCGGGTGCGGGGCTCCGATGGGGCGGTGCGCGCCTGCGCCGCGCGGGAGGCGGATGACCGCGGGGCGGGCGAGTGGCTGCTTCAGCTTCTGCCGTGGTTCGCCATGTGCTCATCGGATGGAGAGCCCGGGATCCAGCAAGGACCCCGGCATTCAGAAAACCCGGCGTCTTCTTGGGTGAGACCTCCGGGAAAATGGCCTTTCAGGAGCTGGGACCTGCTTCCGGTTCTGAGATGAGGGTTTTCCCTTTGGACCTCGGCAGACACGCAGGCTTCACCGTCAAACGTCCGAACAGAAACAACAGTGGAGGCGAGGCGGGCTGGTGAGTCCCCGCTGGGCTCTGCGGCCGCTCGCTCGCCTGGTGTGGGCCGCGCGTGAGGCGCCTGGCGGGCGTCCACACCCGCAGGGCCCGGCGCGGGCCCCTCCTCCCCTCGCCCCTGCCGCAGGACGGGGAGGGGAGACAGGCAAGTCGGCGCGCCGCGGCTGCAGGGCGGTGGGCGGTCAGGCCCGTGCTCTCCGGGTCTCGGCTCCACATACTGCACTCGATCAAACAGCCCACGGGGCGAGACGCGGCGCCGGTCCTATTCGATCGGGAGCCACAACCCCCACGTGGCTATTTAAATGTGAAGTAAAAACTCAGTCCCTGACTCGGCCACCCCCAGGGCCAGTGCCTCGGACACCCGGTGCCGAGAGGCGTCCCCCGGGGTGCCACCCGCCCGTTCTCCGGGGCAGCGCCGGGACGCCCAGCAGCCCGGGTCAGCGGGAGGCTCGGCCTCGCAGGCGGGGCGCGAGGAGACGCCGGCGCGGTGGGAGGCCTGCGGAGGGACGCGGGGCAGGCCAGGCTCCTGCCGCCCGTCGCCTCCCGTTTCCTGTTGGGCCAGCGGTCCATTCGTGCTCCTCTCAGGACGGGACGGGACCGGGGCTGGCTCAGCATGGCAGCACCGGCTCTGCGGGTCGCATCTCCCAGCTCCACCCGCCGGCAGAGGTCGACGTTGCTCCGGCCTTTGGGCTTTAGTCTGCCTGTCCATCTTCGTCCTCCTTCAGATAAACAGCAAACCATCTTCACAGCTTGTCTCCCGGATGGACCTGGGTCCATGTCAAGGGCTGGCTGCCTGGTTTCTCAACAACTCCAAGGCCACCAAGCGCGGAGGAGCTGCAGTGGAGAGTCTGGACCGGCGGGTGCTGGCGCCTCCACCGCCAGGGGGGCGATGGCGGGGTGCGCTGCGAGGGGGTCTGCGCTCGGCCAGGGACGCGTGAGGGGCTGAAGCTCAGACGCCTCCAGGACTTGCCTCAGCGCTCGCTACAGCCAGAGCCAGAATTTGGAATCCTGGCCGCGAAGTCAGGGCTCTTCCTCGGGGCCAGAGGGTGGCAGGGCTGGCCCCCACGCCTACCGGGAGCTGGACGTGCAAGCAGGCGTAGGCAGCGCTGCAGCTGGCGGGACACGAGCTGTGGGAGCGCGAACGGGCCCGGCCGCTTCGGGGATGCAGCTCTCCAGCGACCCTGAAGGTGCACCGCGGCCTAAAACACGGCAAGGCTGCTCACGCGTCTAGACAGCTGGTCTGCCGTGCTCACTGTGGCGTCTCACCCAGAACCAGATCTGCCTGAAGGAGACCACTGGGTTAGGGCAACACTTCTGAGACAGCCCGGACACCAACGCCCTGGGCCCTCAGAGTCGGAAGCCAGAGGAGCACCGTACACGAGGGAGGCGAGCTCCACCACCAGGACGGGGTTAGGAATAAAGACGGGGGCTGCGAGGCTGGCGCCGAGAAACATCCAGCGCCATGCCTCTCGGAGCAAGGTCAGCAGCCACAGGGCACACGCGGCGGCCCCCCAGCACCTCGGGCTGAGGCGGGAGCCTCGGCCTTCCCACGCGCCCTCGCGAGAAGCAGCCTGCACACTGGCCAGCACTGACCCCGGGGAGGCCCCGATTCAGGGGCTCTCACTCACTCTCTCATCACTCACTCACTCATTTATTAGTCATTCACTCACTTGCTCACTCATTCACTCACACTTTCATTACTCATTCTTTCACTCACTCATTCGTTACTGATTCATGCATGCATTCATCCATTCGCTTACTCATTAGTCATTCATTCACTGATTGCTCACTCATCACTCACTCACTCCTGCATTCATTCGCCCATTCACTCATTCATTCACTCACTCACTCAGGGGCAGCTGTCCTCAGTGCTAGCTCAGTTGAGGACAGAAGGTGCAGGACTCAGCCCCTGGGGAGGGGGAGGGCACCAGGATCTGTGTGCCTGGTTAAGAGGCTGTGTTAGATGGTGAGGAGGGGCATGCTGGATGCTGCAGCCTCTTGCTGGATGACCGCTCTGGGCCCTGACGCTTCGCACAGCAGGTGGCACCCAGAAAGCTTAAGCTTGCCAAAGGGACGAGGTGGACGAACAGCCCCTGAAATCCCCACACAGCATGTGAGGCCTAGCCCAAGTGCACAGCCGAGGAGGATGTAGGAAGGGGATCTCCTTGCCCAGCCCCTCCAGGAGCACACGGCCCCA
The DNA here is from genome assembly GCA_006408735.1 of Sylvicapra grimmia. Taxonomy (NCBI): domain Eukaryota; kingdom Metazoa; phylum Chordata; class Mammalia; order Artiodactyla; family Bovidae; genus Sylvicapra; species Sylvicapra grimmia. Next base: position 408,117 of record SJYH01001230.1, on the reverse strand, counting down.
CACGGCCTATTGAGAAGCAGAGGGCCAGGCGCTCAAGGCCCAGTGGTCGTTCACAGAAACAACCCTGGGCCGTGGGGTCTGGCCTGCAGGGAGCGAGAGGAAGGGCTGGGGAAGGACAGAGCTGGCTGGGTCGGGGCCTGGAAGGCCTCCGACAGACGCTGGGCCACAGCGATGCTCCACCCAGGTGTGGGGCCGGGCCAGGGCACCCTCCCTTCCCTGGTCATGGGTGGGGGCAGCAGCCTGAAGGTGCCTGGGGACAGGGGGCCGCCCTCTTGGGACTGTGGGCTCCNGCAGGGCGTCCTGGGAGGCGGGGCCTGAGGAGACAGCCGGCAGTGACATCCGCCCCAGGTCTTCATTTCCTTCACTAAGAATCACGGAGTTTTCCGAGATCTCTGTCCTTAAAGCGGACGAAACAGAAACAAGCCAACAGAGGACAGCACCCAGGCCCAGGAGGGGGGCGGGGCGCGGGGCCAGCCCGGCCTCTGCGCCAGCGGTCCCGAGCCCCCCAGGGCAGCTCCCCGCTTAGAAACGCCTGGTCACGCTCCGCGCTCGCCGTCCGTTCTGCTCTGTCTGACTGCGGGGCCTGCGTGTCACTCGGAGACTATTTGGCCAGTCCGGCCGCACCTGGAAGATAAGCGCACACATCTGGAAAGTGATAACTGTCCATCTCAACTCAACTAGCACTTCCTAAACACACCCGACGGCCTGGAGTCATGGCCCATGGGGCACGGACGCCGCCGCTTCAGGGGTCCAGCAGCAGGCTCTGCCCCGCCGCCCCGGCCCGCGCCTGGCAGCAGGAGGGGGCTGCTCAGCCCCCGGGCCGAGTCAGCCTCGCGTTTACGGTTAGGATGAGCAGCGACCCCGCCGGGTGGCTTCGTGAGGGCCCCCGACTCCTGACGCACGTGCTGCTGTGCGCGCAGCTGTGTGGCCTCACGGTGCCGGGGTCCTCGGCGCCCCTGGCCACGCGGAGCCCCAGCAGAGCCCCCGGAGCGGCCTGGCCCGCCGCGCCCTCGGGCTCCTCGCGAGGTCCCCCGTGCTTGTGGCGGCCCCGACGCCCCACTCGCCCCCGTGCCCCGGGGGGCACCTGCCCTCGACCCGCCCGCTCCCCGGGGCTCGCCCTCTGCCCTGGAGGGTCTNGCTGTGTGGCCTCACGGTGCCGGGGTCCTCGGCGCCCCTGGCCACGCGGAGCCCCAGCAGAGCCCCCGGAGCGGCCTGGCCCGCCGCGCCCGCCACGCCCTCGGGCTCCTCGCGAGGTCCCCCGTGCTTGCGGCGGCCCCGACGCCCCACTCGCCCCCGTGCCCCGGGGGCACCTGCCCTCGACCCGCCCGCTCCCCGGGGCTCGCCCTCTGCCCTGGAGGGTCTGGCAGCTCAGGCCCGAGGGCCGGCGGCGCCTCCCGCGCTGAGGAGGGGCCTCCGGGCTCCAGACCAGGCTCTTTCCTCCCAGAACACAGTCTGGCGGCTTGCGGGGCGGGGGCGGCTCCAACCCCCGCGCCCTCAGCCCCTCCGCTGGGCGAGCGGCTCCGCCTGGCTCTCAGCCTCAGGCACTGCCACCCGAGTCCGGGAAAGGCCGCCCTGGAGCGGCCCGCCCCGGCAGGAACCGCAGCCCCTCCCCAGGGCCCCTGCGCGCGGGCCTGGCCGGGGTCTTCTCGGCCCCCCGGCCTCTGCCCTCACCGCGAGGGGCGCCGGCGGCCCTGGGAAGCGTCCACGGGCCTCAGTAATGAGCGACCAGCGGGGCGGGCTGCCCCTCGGCCCCGGCGGCTGCTATTTAGAGGGGCGGCGGGGGTCGGGAGCTGTCTGGAGCTGGGCCCCTCACGGGGGGCTGGGAGGAGGGCCAGCGNCGGCAGGAACCGCAGCCCCTCCCCAGGGCCCCTGCGCGCGGGCCTGGCCGGGGTCTTCTCGGCCCCCCGGCCTCTGCCCTCACCGCGAGGGTCGCCGGCGGCCCTGGGAAGCGTCCACGGGCCTCAGTAATGAGCGACCAGCGGGGCGGGCTGCCCCTCGGCCCCGGCGGCTGCTGTTTAGAGGGGCGGCGGGGGTCGGGAGCTGTCTGGAGCTGGGCCCCTCACGGGGGGCTGGGAGGAGGGCCAGCGGTGTGCGGGCCGTGGGTGGTGCTGAGCGGGCGGGAGCGGCGCTGCCTCCGCTGCCCCAGGCGCGGCTGGCAGGCCCGCGGGCTCCCTCCTCCTCGCCACGGCTTCCCAGCGCCCAGCCTGGACCCCCGCGACCCCGGGCCCGCCTGATGCCGGCGCGCTGGGGCGGCGCACGCACTGCCCGGCTTCCCAGCCCGAGCAGCCGCTCCTGCGCGGCCCTCACGCGGCTCCGCCCGGGCAGGCGCGCCGCGGGCTCCCGATGCGAGGGAGCGGCCCAGCTCGCGCGCCGTCGCGCGGCGGGGGCTCTGCCGTGCGTGCGGGGAGGCAGGGCGCTGGCTGCCACCCGCGAGCGGGCGGCCGCACTGCCGCCAGACGCTTCCTCCCGGGCCTCAGGGGCAGCCGGGCGCGGCGGAGGGAGGGGTCCCCCGGTGCCCGCCAGGGACTGGCCGGACAGCATTAAAGCGGGGCCGCTGCAGAGAAAAATGGCTGCGCCTTTTCTCTCGGAGGCGCTGACGTGCTTCTCCAATGCGCCCCGACCCCAGGACCCCGCGCCTCTGAGGCTCCACTCCCGCGAGCGGGTGCGGGGCTCCGATGGGGCGGTGCGCGCCTGCGCCGCGCGGGAGGCGGATGACCGCGGGGCGGGCGAGTGGCTGCTTCAGCTTCTGCCGTGGTTCGCCATGTGCTCATCGGATGGAGAGCCCGGGATCCAGCAAGGACCCCGGCATTCAGAAAACCCGGCGTCTTCTTGGGTGAGACCTCCGGGAAAATGGCCTTTCAGGAGCTGGGACCTGCTTCCGGTTCTGAGATGAGGGTTTTCCCTTTGGACCTCGGCAGACACGCAGGCTTCACCGTCAAACGTCCGAACAGAAACAACAGTGGAGGCGAGGCGGGCTGGTGAGTCCCCGCTGGGCTCTGCGGCCGCTCGCTCGCCTGGTGTGGGCCGCGCGTGAGGCGCCTGGCGGGCGTCCACACCCGCAGGGCCCGGCGCGGGCCCCTCCTCCCCTCGCCCCTGCCGCAGGACGGGGAGGGGAGACAGGCAAGTCGGCGCGCCGCGGCTGCAGGGCGGTGGGCGGTCAGGCCCGTGCTCTCCGGGTCTCGGCTCCACATACTGCACTCGATCAAACAGCCCACGGGGCGAGACGCGGCGCCGGTCCTATTCGATCGGGAGCCACAACCCCCACGTGGCTATTTAAATGTGAAGTAAAAACTCAGTCCCTGACTCGGCCACCCCCAGGGCCAGTGCCTCGGACACCCGGTGCCGAGAGGCGTCCCCCGGGGTGCCACCCGCCCGTTCTCCGGGGCAGCGCCGGGACGCCCAGCAGCCCGGGTCAGCGGGAGGCTCGGCCTCGCAGGCGGGGAGCGAGGAGACGCCGGCGCGGTGGGAGGCCTGCGGAGGGACGCGGGGCAGGCCAGGCTCCTGCCGCCCGTCGCCTCCCGTTTCCTGTTGGGCCAGCGGTCCATTCGTGCTCCTCTCAGGACGGAACGGGACCGGGGCTGGCTCAGCATGGCAGCACCGGCTCTGCGGGTCGCATCTCCCAGCTCCGCCCGCCGGCAGAGGTCTCCACCCGCCCGAGTCGACGTTGCTCCGGCCTTTGGGCTTTAGTCTGCCTGTCCATCTTCGTCCTCCTTCAGATAAACAGCAAACCATCTTCACAGCTTGTCTCCCGGATGGACCTGGGTCCATGTCAAGGGCTGGCTGCCTGGTTTCTCAACAACTCCAAGGCCACCAAGCGCGGAGGAGCTGCAGTGGAGAGTCTGGACCGGCGGGTGCTGGCGCCTCCACCGCCAGGGGGGCGATGGCGGGGTGCGCTGCGAGGGGGTCTGCGCTCGGCCAGGGACGCGTGAGGGGCTGAAGCTCAGACGCCTCCAGGACTTGCCTCAGCGCTCGCTACAGCCAGAGCCAGAATTTGGAATCCTGGCCGCGAAGTCAGGGCTCTTCCTCGGGGCCAGAGGGTGGCAGGGCTGGCCCCCACGCCTACCGGGAGCTGGACGTGCAAGCAGGCGTAGGCAGCGCTGCAGCTGGCGGGACACGAGCTGTGGGAGCGCGAACGGGCCCGGCCGCTTCGGGGATGCAGCTCTCCAGCGACCCTGAAGGTGCACCGCGGCCTAAAACACGGCAAGACTGCTCACGCGTCTAGACAGCNCACGACATGTGTGTGTGAGAATGTTTATCCCCTTGCTTTCTGCACTCCCTAAATTTTGTTTCCATTTTTAAAAATTTGTGACAATATATTATTCCTGGAGGTTTTATAAACCATGTCCTTCAAGCAAATAAATGTAAATTTCACTCTGACTCTGAGTTCATTTTCAAAGAATGGCTTGAGAAGTGTTATATCCACTTCACCAAATTTCATGTCTAAAATGCTTATTTCCATTTTTCACACAATAATAGAGATACCCACGATGATGATTTTAGAGCCTCTAGGAGTGTAAGACATGCTGCAGAAATGCTAATAGCCTCGTAAACAAGATGTGAGACAGTCAATTTCCCTTCTGCCTGGAAGCTGCAGGATCGCCTGCTCGAGAGGCGAGGAGAGGCGTCCAGTGTCCAGGCCGCCATGAGTGCCAGGCCTCTCCTTAAGGTCACTACAGCTTATGGTAATGAGCATGGAAAGGTTACCATAGTTGTCTCTGTTGATTTCTTCTAGAAAATGCAGAGGAGAGAAAGGTCACCAAGCCTTGTCTGGAACCCACTGATCCAACACTGACAGAAACACGGAGCCGCTAACAGGGCCACTTCATGGCATCACGTGCAGGTCCAGTCAGTTACGCACACATCTCTTCTGAACTTGAAAAAGCAAGAATCCCCAGATCAGGGCTTACAGTGGGGAGTGAAACCAGTTCCATTTCACACTGACTCCATGCATGCAGTTAACAAGCAATGGAACAGTCTTGCAGATACTGACAACTAGAGAGAAGTTCGAGCTGGTGGCTCAGCTGGTAAAGAATCCACCTGCAATGTGGGAGACCCTGGTTCGACTCCTGGGTCGGGAAGATCCCTGGAGAAGGGAAAGGCTACCCACTCCAGTATTCTGGCCTGGACAATTCCATGGACTGTATAGTCACAGGGTTGCAAAGAGTCAGACACGACTGAGCAACTTTCACTTTTAGAGAAAAGTTCAGTTTTAGAGATGGTACAGTAGCATCTCATTCATTTAGCATAAAGTAGGTAAAAGTTATTCCAAAAAAATGTATTTCCAGGATAACTTAAACATACATACATAAGAACCCATTTGAGAGGCTTTACATTCAAGTCTTTTGTAAAAGGATTGCTTATTTCTCTGATGCCTTGAGCCTGGCAGAATGAATAGAGGCCTCATTGCACATATCAGCACAGGGCTTTCGGTCACACCCAAGGCCTGAGATGCTGTGGGACAGGAGGTTGCTGCCCCCATTCCAATGGTCCCATTTGGCTGTGGAAGGTAAGGCCCATCCCCCCTTTATAGCATCTTTCTGCTTTGAATAAAACACACCTCTACACACACAAGATTTTAGAAGTTCACCAATTTATGAACACAGATGGGCTCATGGAATGTGACAGGCAAGTCGTCTTTGAAAATGACTGAAGATGTTCATCATGGGATCTCCAAGGTGTCTTCACCAACACAAGATCCTGTCTGCATGCCATTGCTAAAGAAGACAGAATGGGCCTCTGTGACACTGAAAATGACTCTCACAGTGGCCTCTGCTTCCTTGTGATGCCTACAGATGGCTTTTACCAAAAGAACAGCACCATAGTCTCTATCTCCCAATTAACATGACGAGCTGGTAGAAGCTCTTCTCTGTTATCTTCACTTTTGAAACCTTTTATTGGAATGGTTTTAAAAGTACCATCACCCTCAATCACAGGTGCACATGTGCTTGGTTCCACTCCAGTTCAAAGCGTCCATCCAACCAGAAGAGGGGGCCTGTGCCTAAAAGAGCCCTGAGCAATCAGCCATCATCACAACCAGAATAACAGCCTCTGGTGATTCAGAACTACAGGTTAGGCTGAGCACATATTACGTGCTTGGGTGCATAAGAAGATGTGGGCCAAGAGAAATAAAATGAGAATACAAAACAAACAAAAGCACACAGAATCCACAGGATGTAGCAAAAGCAGTTTTTAGAGGAAAGTTCATAGGAATTCAGGTCTTCTTCAAAANAAGTCTTTTGTAAAAGGATTGCTTATTTCTCTGATGCCTTGAGCCTGGCAGAATGAATAGAGGCCTCATTGCATATACCAGCACAGGGCTTTCGGTCACACCCAAGGCCTGAGATGCTGTGGGACAGGAGGTTGCTGCCCCCATTCCAATGGTCCCATTTGGCTGTGGAAGGTAAGGCCCATCCCCCCTTTGTAGCATCTTTCTGCTTTGAATAAAACACACCTCTACACACACAAGATTTTAGAAGTTCACCAATTTATGAACACAGATGGGCTCATGGAATGTGACAGGCAAGTCGTCTTTGAAAATGACTGAAGATGTTCATCATGGGATCTCCAAGGTGTCTTCACCAACACAAGATCCTGTCTGCATGCCATTGCTAAAGAAGACAGAATGGGCCTCTGTGACACTGAAAATGACTCTCACAGTGGCCTCTGCTTCCTTGTGATGCCTACAGATGGCTTTTACCAAAAGAACAGCACCATAGTCTCTATCTCCCAATTAACATGACGAGCTGGTAGAAGCTCTTCTCTGTTATCTTCACTTTTGAAACCTTTTATTGGAATGGTTTTAAAAGTACCATCACCCTCAATCACAGGTGCACATGTGCTTGGTTCCACTCCAGTTCAAAGCGTCCATCCAACCAGAAGAGGGGGCCTGTGCCTAAAAGAGCCCTGAGCAATCAGCCATCATCACAACCAGAATAACAGCCTCTGGTGATTCAGAACTACAGGTTAGGCTGAGCACATATTACGTGCTTGGGTGCATAAGAAGATGTGGGCCAAGAGAAATAAAATGAGAATACAAAACAAACAAAAGCACACAGAATCCACAGGATGTAGCAAAAGCAGTTTTTAGAGGAAAGTTCATAGGAATTCAGGTCTTCTTCAAAAAAAATAAGAAAAATCCGAAGTAAACAACCTAACCTAACACCAAAAAGAATTAGCAGAAAAAAAGAACAAACAAAACCTAAAGTCAGTAGAAGAAAGGAAATAATAAAGATCAGAGATGAAATAAATAAAACAGAGATTAAGAAACAAAAGTAAAAATCAATAAAACCAAAGGCTAGTTCATTGAGAAGGTAAACAAAATTGACAAACTTCTGGCCAGGCTCCCGCAGAAGCAAAGAGCATCAGAATAAATAAAATAATAACTAAAAGAGGAGAAATCACACCTGTACTGCAGAAATAAAAAAACAAAAACCCATAAGAAAATACTATGGAAAATTATATGCCAACAAACTGAACAACCTAGAAGAAATATAAAAGTTTCTAGAAACATATAGCCCACCAAAACCGAATCAAGAAAAAAAAATAGAGAATTTGAACAGATCGGTCACTAGAAGTGAAACACAACCTGTAACTAAAGGAAAAAACAACAACAACAACTCTCTGAACACAGAAGTCCAGGATGAGATGGCTTCACAGATTAATTCTACAAAATATACAAGGAATTCATACAAATCCTTTTCAGACTCTTCCAAGAGATGGAAGAGGAAGGAACACTCCCAAAGTCGTTCAATAAAGCCACCATCATGCTGATACCAAAATCAGATAAAGACGCTACCAATAAAGAAAATTACGGGCCAATATCTTTGATGCATATAGATGCAAAAATTCTCAACAAAATATTAGCCAACCAAATCCAATAAAAGATCATACACCATGATCAAGCTGGATTGATTCCATAGTCACAAGGATGGTTCAACATACAATCAATGTGATACACTACAAATCAATCAATGTGATACACTACATGGGCAAAGAAAAGACAAAAATCACATGATCATTTCAACAAATGCAGAAGAAAGCATTCGACAAAATTCAACATCCAGTCATGATAAAAACTCTTACCAAAGTGGGTATAAAAGAAACAGAGTTCAACATAATAAAAGCTATTTATGACAAACCCACAGCCAATATAATATGTAATAGTGAAAAGCTGAAAGCCTTGTCACTAAAATCTGAAGCAAGACAAGGATGCCCACTCTTAACCATTTCTATTCACCATGCTATTGGAAATCCTAGCCACAGCAATCAGGTAAGAAAAAGAAATAAACACTATCCAAATTGGAAGAGAAGAGGTAAAATTGTCATTATATGTAGACAACATGATACTATACATAGAAAACCTTAAAGACTGCACACAAAAACTACTAGAACTAACACAATTCCGCAAGGCAGCAGGATACAAGATCAACACGCAGAAATCAGTTGCATTTCTTTACACGAACAAAGAAATATAAAAAAGGGAAAGTAAAAGAACAATCCTTTTTAAAATTGCATCAAAAATATAATAAAATACTTGGGAATAAACCTGACCAAGGAGGTAAAGGACTTATATGCTGAGAAATAGTAAACACTGAGAAAGGAAACTTGAGGATGTCTCAAAGAATGGAGAAATATCCCATGCTCTTGGATTAGAAGAATTAATACTGACAAAATGGCCATACTACTCAAAGCAATATACAGATTTAATGTTATCCCTATCATATAGGGCTTCCCTGGTGGCTGAGGAGTAAAGAACCCGCCTGCCAATGCAGCAGGTGTGGATTCAGTCTCTAAGCTGCGAAGATTCCCCGGAGAAAGAAATGGCAACCCACTCCACTCTTTTGCCTGGAGAATTCCATGGACAGAGGAGCCTGGGGGGGGCCACAGTCCATGGGGTCACAAAAGAGATATGACTTGGCAACTAAATAACAACAAAGGACAACTATCAAATTACCCAGGACATTTTCCACCAATAGAACAAATAACCTAAAATTTATATGCAACCACAGAAGACTCAGAACTGCCAAAGCAATCCCGAAGGAAAAGAACAAAGCTAGAGGCATAGCCATCCCAGACTTCAGACAATATTACAAAGCTACCGAGATCAAAACAGCCTGGTATTGGCACAAAAACAGACACACAGATCAGTGAGACAGAGCAGAGCGCCTAGAAGTAAACCCACACATCTGTGGTCAATTAATCTTCAACAGAGGCGACAAGAATGCACAACAGAGAAAAAGCAGTCTCTTCAGCAAGTGGTTCTGGGAAAACTGGACAGCTGCATGTAAACTAATGAAGTCAGAACACTGCCTCACTCTATCCGCAAGGACAAACTCAAAATGGCGCAAGCACTTAAATGCAGGCCAGGACACTAGGAAACTCCTAGAAGAGAACGTAGGCAAAACATTCTCTGACAGAAATCATTCCAATGTTTTCTCAGGTCAGTTTATCAAGGCAACAGAAATAAAAGCAAAGATAAACAAGGGGTACCCAATCAGACTTACAAGCTTCTGCACCGTGAAGGAAGCCATAAACAAAACCAACAGTCCACTTACAGACTAGGAGAAAATATCTGCAAATGCCGCGACCAACAAGGGCTTAGTTTCCAAAATATACAAACAGGATATGCCCCTCAGTAACAATGAAACAAACAACCCAATTTAAAAAATGGGCAGGAGACCTAAACAGATGTTTCTGCAAAGAAGTCAAACAGATGGCCAACAGACACAGGCAAAGATGCTCAACACCACCAGTTATTGTCGTTATTGCTCAGTTGCTAAGACGTATCTGACTCTTCGTGACCCCGGTGGACTGCCAGGCTTCTGTCCTCCACTATCTCCCAGAGCTTGCTCAAACTCACGTCCATTGAGCTGGTGAAGTCATCCAACCATCTCATTCTCTGTCATCCCCTTCTCCTCCTGCCTTCATTCTTTCTCAGCATCAGTTGACTTTCCAATAAGTCAACTCCTCACATCAGGTGGCCAAAGTGTTGGAGCTTCAGGTTCAGTCCTTCCAATGAATGTGCTCTCCTTAGTTGCTCAGTCGTGTCTGACTCTTTGCAATCCCATAAACTGTAGCCTGCTAGGATCCTCTGTCTGTGGGGATTCTCTTGGCAAGAATACTGGAGTGGGTTGCCATGCCCTCCTCCAGGGCATTTTTCCAGCCCAGGGATGGAACCCAGGTTTCCTGCATTGCAGGCGGTTTCTTTATCATCTGAGCCACCAGGGAAGCCCAAGAATACTGGAGTGGGTAGCCTATCCCTTCTCCAGGGGATCTTCCCAACTCAGGAATGAAACCAGGGTATTCTGAATTACAATTCAGGGTTGATTTCCTTTAGGACTGAATGGTTTGATCTCCTGGAAGTCCAGGGGGCTCTCAAGAGTCTTCTCCAGCCTCACAGTTTGATAGCATCAATTCTTCAGCACTCAGCCTTCTTTATAGTCCAACTCTCACATCCGTACATGACTAATGAAAAAACCATAGCTTTGACTGTATGGACTTTTGTCGGCAAAGTGATGTCTCTGCTTATTAATACACTGTCTAGGTTGGTCATAGCTTTTCTGCCAAGGAGCAAGCATCTTTTAATATCATGGCTGCAGTCACTATCCTCAGTGATTTTGAAGCCCAAGAAAATAAAGTCTGTCACTGTTTCGTTTCCCCACCTATTTGCCATGAAATGATGGGACCAGATGCCATGATGTTCGTTTTTTGAATGTTGAGATTTAAGCCAGCTTTTTCACTCTCCTCTTTCACTTTCATCAAGAGGCTCTTTAGTTCCTCTCTACCTTCTGCCCTTAGGGTGCTCTGCATAGAAGTTAAATAAGCAGGGTGACAACATACAGGCTTGTTGTACTCCTTTCCCAATTTTGAGGAAGTCAGTTGTTCCATATTCAGTTCTGTTGCTTCTTGAGCTGCATACAGGTTTCTCAGGAGACAGGTAAGGTGGCCTGGTATTCCCATCTTTTTACGAATTTTCCAGTTTGTTGTAATCCACAGAGTCAAAGGCTTTAGCATAGTCAATGAAGCAGAAGCAGATGTTTTTCTGGAATTCCTTTGCTTTCTTCACGACCCGATGAATGTTGGCGATTTGGCCTCTGGTTCCCTGGAAATTCTCAGTTCATATACCGCTGAAGCTGAGCTTGAAGGATGCTGAGCACTGCCTCACTGGCATGTGAAATGAGCATAATGACACAGTAGTTTGCACGTTCTTGGCAGCGCCCCTATTTGGGGTTGGAATGAAACTGACCTTTCCCGGTCTGTGGCCACGGCTGAGTTTTCCCAATTTGCTGGCGCACCGAATGCAGCACTTTCACAGCGTCATCTTTCAGGGTGTGAGATAGCTCGGCCGGGACTCTCTCACCCCCACCAGCACTGTTCGTGCTAACGCTTCCTGAGGCCCACTCGGCTCCACACTCCGGGACGTCTGGCTCCAGGTGAGTGAGCACACCACCGCAGCTATCTGGGTCATTAAGACCTTTTTTGTATAGTTCTTCTGTGCATCCTTGTCACCTCTTCCTTTTTTTTTTTTTCAACTTTAAACGTTTTATTTTGCATTGGAGTATAACAGGTTAACAATGCTGTGGCAGTTTCAGGTGAACAGTGAAGGGAGTCAGCCATCCATGTATCCATTCCCCCCGAAACCCCACTCCCGTCAAGGCTGGCGCACTACACTGAGCAGAGCTCCGGGAGCTTCGCGTTAGGTCCTTGTTGGTTATCCAGTTTAAACCCAGTAGCGCGCACATGACCGTCCCAGACTCCTCACTATCCCTTCCCCCTGGCAACCATACGTTTGCTTTCTAAGTCTGGTGAGTCCTTTCTGTTTTGCAAGGTCAACTGTATCATTTCTTTGTAGAGTCCACATATTAGGGATGCCAAATATTTCACCTTCTGTGACTTTCTTCACCCTCAGTGCCAGGCTGACACTCTCTAGGCCCATCCATATCTTGCCACCTCTTCTTAATCTCTTCTGCTTCTGTTAGGTCCTTACCATTTCTGTCCTTTATTGTGTCCATTCCTGCATGAAATGTTCCCTTGATCTCGCCAATCTTTCTTGAGATCTCTAGTCTTTCCCATTCTATTGTTTTCCTCTACTTCTTCTTTTTTTTTTTTTTTAGTGTTTCTTTTTTTTTTTAATTTTATTTTTACTTTATTTTACTTTACAATACCGTATTGGTTTTGCCATACATTGACATGAATCCACCATGGGCATATATTAGCTCCCATCCCCGAATCCCCCTCCCACCTCCCACCCCACATCATCTCTCTGGATCATCCCCGTGCACCAGCCCCAAGCATCCTGTATCCTGTATCGAACATAGGCTTGTGCTTCGTTCTTACATGATNCCCCCTCCCACCTCCCACCCCACATCATCTCTCTGGATCATCCCCGTGCACCAGCCCCAAGCATCCTGTATCCTGTATCGAACATAGGCTTGTGCTTCGTTCTTACATGATAGTATTCACGTTTCAATGCCATTCTCCCAAATCATCCCACCCTCTCCCTCTCCCACAGAGTCCAAAAGTCCTTTCTATACATTTGACGGCCTTCCTACCTCTCCTTGCTATGCTTCGGAACTCTGAGTTGTCAGGGTTTTCTTTCCCATTCTCCTTTTGCTTCTCCTCTCTTCTCAGCTGTTTGTAAGGCCTCCTCAGGCAGCCATCTTGCCTTCCTGCATTTCTTTTTCTTTGGGATGGTTTTGGTCAGTGCCTTATGCAGAATGTTATGAATTTCTGTCCATATTTCTTCAGGCACCCTGCCTATCAGATCTAATTCCTTGAATCTATTTGTCACCTCCACTGTATAATCATAAGGGATTTTATTTAGGTCAGACCTGAATGGCTTAGTGGTTTTCCCTACTTCCTTCAATTTAAGCCTGAATTTTCAATAAGGGGCTCATGATCTGGGCCACAGTTAGCTCCAGGTCTTGTTCTTGCAAACTGTATAGAACTTTTCTAGCTTTGGCTGCAAAGAACATAACCAATCTGCTTTCAGTATTGACCATCTGGTGATTTCCATGTGTAGAGTCATCTCTTATGTTGCTGGAAAAGGGTGTTTGCCATGAGCAGCACATTCTCTTGACAAAACTCTGTTAGCCTTTGCCTTGCTTCCTTTTGTACCCCAAGGCCAAACTTGCCTGTTATTCTGGGTATCTCTTGACTTCCTACTTTTGCATTCCAGTCCCCTATGATGAAAAGGACATCTTTTTTGGGTGTTAGTTCTAGAAGGTCTTGTGGGTCTTCATAGAACTGATCAACTTCAGCTTGTTTGGCATCAGTGGTTGTGGCACAGACCTGGATTACTGTGATGTTGAGTGGTTTGCCTTGGAAATGAACTGAGATCACTGTCATTTATGAGACTGCAAATTCCAGGAGATAGTGAAGGACAGGGAAGCCTGGCATGCTGCAGTCCACAGAGTCACAAAGAGTGAGACCGAACTTAGTGACTGACCAACAGCAACTGCATTTCAGAGTCTTTTGTTGACTGTGAGGGCTACTCCGTTTCCTCTAAGGGATTCTTGCCCACTTAGTAGATATAATGGCCATCTGAATTAAATTCACCCATTCCCGTCCATCTGAGTCCACTGATTCCTAAGATGCTGATGTTCAATCTTTCCATCTTCTGCTTAACCACATCCAATTTCCCTTGATTCATGGACCTAATGTTCCAGGTTCCTATGCAGTGTTGTTCTTTACAGCATCAGACTTTACTTTCACCATGAGACATATCCACAACTGAGCGTCATTCCACTGCGGCCCAGCCGCTGCTTTCTTCCAGGAGCTATTAATAATTGCTCTCTGCTCCTCCCTAGGAGCACGTTGGACACCTCCCGACTTGGGAGCTCATCTTCTGGTGTTGTATCTTTTTGCTTTTTCATACTGTCCTTGGGCTTCTCATGGCAGTACTGGAGTGGTTTGCTATTCCCTCCTCCAGTGGACAGCATTTTGTCAGAACTCTTCACTGTGACCCATCTATCCTGGGTGACCCTGCACGGCATGGTTCATAGCTTCTCTGAGTTGCACAAGTCCTTTTGCCATGACAAAGCTATGATCCATGAAGGGGTGTTAATTAGCAGGGAAAGCAAACCAAAACTCCAACTTCACATGGGTCAGAAGGGTCATTGTCAAAAAAACTCTGTAAATACAGATGCTGAAGAGAGTGTGGAGAAAGGAGAACCTTCCAGTACTATTGGTGGGAATGTAAATTGGTGCAATCAATATGAAGAATCATACGGAGGTTCCTTAAAAAGCTAAAAATAGAACTCTCATATGATCCAGTAATCCCACTCCCTGGCATAAATCCAGAGAAAAAACTAATCTGAAAAGACACATGCATTCCTACGTTCATTGCAGCACTGTTCACAATAGCCAGGAACTGGACACAACCTTCATGGCCGTGGACAGATGAACAGACAGAGAAGACGCGATGCCTTTATACAGTGGACTACTACTCAGCCATAAAAAAGGATGAAAATGCCACTGACAGAAACAGCTGGATCCAGAAATGATCATACTACGCGAGGTAAGGCAGACAGAGAAAGGCGGCGATCACAGGGAGTTCACATGCGCAGTCTGAGCTTGACGTTAGTGAGCGTACGGGACAAAACAGGAACAGACTCACAGACAGAAAATAAGCATGGCTACCACAGGGGGCTGGGGGTGGGGAGGGGCAGCTGGGACTGTACACAGAGGACAACAGGCCCACCCCGGGGCACAGGGGACTGTATTCAGTACCCAGAGAACAACGGGCCCACCCTGGGGCACAGGGGACTGTATTCAGTACCGAGAGAACAACGGGCCCACCCCAGGGTACAGGGGACTGTATTCAGTACCCTGCACTAAGCCACAATGGAGCAGGAGATGATAAAGAATATATACATGTGCAGCTGAATCACTTTACTACACACCAGAAACTAGCACAACGTAAGCCAACGACATTCAATGAAAATGGAATACAGAACAAGGTCACCGGAGGAGCCCCGCCTCGCGTCCGTCCGTTCTGCTGCTGGCAGCCGCCGGGGTGCAGACTGGTGGCCACGACGCACGCGGTCAGGGAGCAGCGGTGCGAGCTGACCAGTGCACCGCAGAGACGCCACGCTGAACAGGCCGAAAGGCGACGTGCCAAGACCGGTCTTACTTTTTAACAAGAGAGCAAGAATAATCATATTTTTTGTTTTATTGCGAGAAGGACGTGGAGAGAAAGCAACTGCTGTGCACCAGTGAAAGAAATGTAAGTTGGTGCAACCCTGGGGAAAGCGGTGCGAAGGTTCCTCCAACGACTGAAACCGGAAGTGCCAGCAATTCTACTTCCAGGTCAAAGTCCTAAGGAAACACAGCCACATCGGCAGGGGACTCTGCACCCCCGCCCGCTCATCACAGCATTATCCATAAAAGCCAAGACGTAGAGACTGCCTAACTGTGTGTCAGTGGATGAACGGATAAAGAAGTTACGTGTGTACATACAGTGGGATATTATTCAGCCTTTAAAAAGAAAGGAATTCTGCCATCTGTGACAACACAGATGGACTTGGAGGACACAACACTAAGCGAGAGAATAATATTAGTTTTTAAGTCTAGCTGGCTTAGCTAGTCATAGGTAATTATTAATATTGTATAACAAGGCACCTTTTACAGCTCTTTCTCAGTCCAGTCATGGTGTAGAATTCTTTTTCATTTTCCTCCTTTCTTTCATTCTTTTCAGAAAACTATAACAATAAGATATCAAAATAGCCATTTCATAACTTGGCAAGAATTTCAGCCTCAACCTAGCACAAAGAATAGAAGCCTTTTACTGCATGTGGGTGACTTCAAGGTTGTTATGAAAGTCACTCTAATTTCGGCTTTGTAGAAGTTACTTATTGTATAATTATTAGATATCTGTTTCCTTTAGAATGTTTCCTAACGGGTCTTAGGAGCCCAGAGGGCAGGGCCCACAGATCATCCGTTTGCGTATTTTTCATAATGCTTGATACACACTGTTTACCGAGAGGACATCTGAAAATATCTGCCTGGTGTGAGTGGATGCGTNCTGCTGTTGTTGACTTTGGCTGCGTGTGACAGAGGTGGTCTGTCATGTACACTGGGAACTTGGCAATTCAGGGCTAAGACTGGGACTTGACCTCATGAATCCTGCTTTCCCTCTCTTGCTCTCAGATGTGCGGCCTCAACTCCCAAGTCACCTCATGGACCACGGTGTGGCAGCAGTTCCGGCCATCACATCTATACTCTGGAAGCAGGAATGAGACAGAGGAAATGAGGAAGGAACAGAGAAAGTGTGCAGAACACTCTGGCTGATACCTACTGGACAGGACTCAGTCAGGTGGCCTGCCTGCAATGATCTGAAGGAAACGCCCGTTGGGAGGGCACACTGCTCACAACCACCTGCACGTCCAGCCCATGATGCTCACAATGGAGACCTGGATCTGTCCTCGCTCAATGGATAGCTGCTCTGCTGGACGGGAGAAGATGCATGGGGTTGCCAAAAACATAACCAAAGAGAAAAGCACATTACCACTCATGCTCCGCTCACTAAGGTTCCCATTGCCCTAACGGCATGCTTCTAGAAGAAAACGTCTTCCCTGTATTCCACTTCAGAGTCACAGCCCAGTGCCCTCTCTCTCAGCCAGGCAGCTCCTGAGCAGATTAGGCAAGTTGCCAAGCTACCAATCCATTAGGCACAGTTTCTAGGGGGATTAGCCCCTGTTGAATACTCTCCTTCCATCTGCCATCTTCCATCCATTCATCTACCCACCTAACATACATTCACTCATCCTTGCTTCCATCCATCCATCCTTCATCCATCTATCCACCTGTCCACCATTCATCCATCATCCATCATCTATCCACCTGTCCACCATCCATCCATCATCCATCATCTATCCACCTGTCCACCATCCATCCATCATCCATCCATCCATCACTTATCCATCCACCTTACCCATCCATCCATCATCTATCCATCCATCAATATATCCATCCACCCATCCATCATCCATCCATCCATTCACCACCCATCCATCCATCCACCACCCATCCATCCATCACCCATCCACCATCCATCCATCAACCATCCATCATCCATCCATCCACCACCCATCCATCCATCCATTATCTATCCATCATCCATCCATCTACCATCCACCATCCTCCATCCATCTACCACCCATCCATCCATCATCCATCAACCCATCCACCCATCCACTCATCCATTCACCCATCATCCATCTATCCATCCAGCATCCATTGTATACTTCTATGATATTCATCTATCTTTCCCTTTGTTCTGAAAAAAATAAACTAAGGCTACTGTTTTTCATTAAAACTCTTTTAAATTAAAAAAAACTTACTTTCATTCCCTAATATTTAATATAATAAAACTTTTCAGATTTTTTTCCCCTTCTTTTTTTCTTCCCTTTTATCTTGCAAATTCCACAAAGAAAAGTAGACAGCTGAAATTGGAGGCTTGGACAGAGTGAAAGAAAATATGGTAGCTCCAAATGCCCTGGGAGCCCGGCATGGAGCTGAGCTGTCTGTACCAGCAGGCCTGGTACCAGTCTGGCCCCATCCGTCTTTGTGCTGGATCCAGTCACTGGCCTGTCTACCTCCGAGCTTCTCTAAACCACAACAGCTTCAGTTACCTTTTCTCCATTTGTCCTCATTTGCTCATTTTGTTTGTAACCTAAAGAACTAAAATGAGTGAATTCCTAGCCTATTAATAAAGAAGCACTCAGTATTCTAGAAAAGTCGTGACAAACGAGAGGGAGGACAGCCCTGGAGCAGGAGCCGCGTCTCCGGGAGACGGGGTGGGGCACGACCTTCGACCGCTGACGGGGCGCATGGAGGCTGGAGGCCCGTGCGCTCGGTCTGGACCCTTCCTGGTTCCGCATCCTTGCACTATGGCCCCATCTCACACTTCTTCCACCCTCCCCTGCCCACAGCAGGGACAGCATCAGCTTCTGCCTCCGCCCCCCACTCCTCATCTACATGTCAGAATCCACTTTCAAAGGAAGCTGAATATATGGGGTCTTTCTTCCTTTTTTTCTTAAATGAAGCAAAAAAGCTATTTATATGAATTCAAAGCAGACAACAAATACAT
>SJYH01001230.1:360481-378472 GCA_006408735.1 Sylvicapra grimmia | reverse complement strand
GAGATGGTTGGATGGCATCACCAACTCAATGGACATGAGTTTGAGCAGGCTCTGGGAGCTGTGATGGACAGGGAGGCCTGGCGTGCTGCAGTCCAAGGATCACCAAGAGTCAGACATGACTGAGCCACTGAACTGAGCTGACGGACCGTAGCAGAAGCCGACTCACGGACACAGAGAACAAACTAGTGGGTAGCAGAGGGGGTGGGGGGGGGGACCAGACAGGAGTAGGAAATGGGGGGCACAGACTGCTATGTATAAATAAGCTATGAGAACATATCATATAGGACAGGGAATATAGCCTATAGTTGATAATAACTATAAATGGAGTGTAATCTTTAAAAGTTGTGGAACACTATGTTGTACATCTGAAACACTGTACATCAACTAAACCTCAATTCATGAAGTTACAGAAAAATTTTTTTAATGTTTTAAAGATATAAGAAATGTATAAATCCAGTTAAATTACTTCACCAACATTAGGAAGCATAACATGTTACAACCTGAGTGTGATCACCTGTAACAGGGTGATGGATGTGGTCTGAATCTCTCTGAGCTGTGGGGAGAAATGCAGAGAGGGCCTCGGGCCAGTGTCCACCCACCGAGTGGTTCCCAGAAAAGACCTCAAGGGCAAAGGTCATCCTGACCTGCACACAAGAGGCCACGTGCATTCCAGACGCAGGGGGCGCCTTCTTGATTCCAGGACTGTGTCTGTGGTTGTTAACAATGCTTATTTTGTGTCCGTGTTTTCCGTGTACAAATAGTTATACATTAACGAGCATTGTAAATAAACGGCAAAGGGACTGGACATACGTAAGGGGAGCGGGGGGCGGTGAGTGTCTGAAGCCCCGCTCCCCTGGGAGTGGGCACAGGAAGATGGGTGAAGATATTCTGGGTGGGAGGGTCCCGGTGGACCGGCCCGGCTGAAGGGCAGGATGCCGGAGAGCAGTGAGCCTGCGGGACCCCCGGCAGAGTGACCGTGTTTATGAGGCGTCTTTTCTTCCTTGGTCTCTTTTCTCTAAAGAACGCCGAGGATGAGACGGGGAGCTCACGCAGCATTAGCAGAGGAACTACAGTCTCCTGAGAGCCGCGCGCGGAAGACTCGCGCCCCGCGGGCACCTGGGCAGTGCCCGACGCTCCTCTGACCAGAAGGGGGTCTCACCGGCTCCGCCCGCCGTGTCGGCGAGGCTGGCCGCGGACGAGGGGCCTCCCGGAGTCAGGCCGGCGGTGCAGGCCCTGCGCTGCTCCGCCCGGCCCTGCGGCCTCCGCGGGCCATGCCGTCCAGGCCGCGGCCCCGGGTCGCTGGCGGCGCCAGCGCTCTGCTGCCCGGGGGCTTCTGCGTCCCGGTGGGGCCGGGGCTGGCCCAGGCCTGCTCGGGGCTGGACGGAGCGCGTGGGTCCCTGCCGCCCGCTCCCGCCCGGGACACCGCGCTGGCCCGACTACCGGCCGGGGCGCCTCCGGTCCGCGTCCTGCCTCCGCCCTGGGGGCGACGCCGCAGAGCAGGGCCGTGCCGGGGTCTCGGGAGGCCTTCCTTCCCTGCCCTCACCGAGCTCCCGACGCCAGCAGGGGCTCCCCCGGCGAGGGTGGGGCAGGGGGCGGACTCCAGGCAGGAGACCCCGGCCGAGCCTGGAGGCGCGACCTAGCACGTGAGGCTGCTGGGAGCCCGGGAGGGGACGCGGGAAGCGGCGGGGACGCTGGGGCTCCATCTGCGTCCGGTGGCCCCGGCGGGCTCCGAGCTGCGGAGAGCTGGCCAGGACTGGGGCACGTCTGCCCGCGGCACTGGGTCGCCAGCCGAGGGGCTGGCACAGGGTCCTCCTGGAGGGGACGTCAACGCGGCGTGCCCGACGTCAGCGTGGCGTGCCGACGTCAGCGTGGCGTGCCCGACGTCAGCGTGGCGTGCCGGCGTCAGCGTGGCGTGGGGACGTCAGCGTGGCGTGCCCGACGTCAGCGTGGCGTGTCGGCGTCAGCGTGGCGTGGGGACGTCAGCGCGGCGTGGGGACGTCAGCGTGGCGTGCCGGCGTCAGCGCGGCGTGCCGAGGGCACCAAAGCCGCCTTGCCCGGCGCTCCCCAGACCACGGCACAAATGGTCCTCGCTCGGAACGAGGGCCGAGCAGGGCGAAGCCAAGCCCGGGGTGGGGCGCGAGGAGCGTGCTCTGCAGGGGGTGGAGGCGGAGGGCCGGGGCGGGTGGCACCCTCAGTGAGGCCGTCACCCCGACCCGAGCTCCCTTCCCGCCGCGCCCGGGCTCGGCCCTCGGGCCCTCGCCCCCGCCGGCCCAGCTTCGCGGGAGGCCGCCCTCCACTCGCCCCTCCTCTCCGCCCCTGCGGCCTCTCTGCGTCGCCGCGCTCGGCGCTCGGCGCGCGCTGCTGCTGCGGGGCCGCGGCTTCGCCCAGGCAGACGCGCTCAGCTCCTCACAGCTTCCTCACAAGCCGACCTTCAACCTCTTACTCGTTTCTGTGCTTTGCTCTGAATTTCCCCCCATTCGCTGACATCCTTTTTGGCTTCTCAGGTTTTAAATGCTTGTATGTACTTGTTAGGACACAGCAGGTATTAGAAAGAAGTTGGATGAGATTCAAGCCACAGAAATCATAGGAAACCAAGTTCAGAAGCCTTGCATGAAACCAAGGAAAAGCGAGAGAGAAATCAGTAATGACCAACAGACAACACCTTTCCTAATTCAGGACAAGATGACAAGAAAATCAGTGACGTGGCCCAAAACTACGTTCCGAAAGAGAATATAGGAAGTCTTTATGGAAGACACACCGGAAGATAAATACCGGTAATTGCACAGGGGGCACAGATCCTGCCCCCAGTGGTACAGTGTTGGGTCTTTGGAGGTTTTAAACCAACACGCTCAACACTGCATGTCTCAGGGGACAGACTTCCAACTGTGGTGAGCTGCTTCAGCTTCTGTGTTCAGACGCCAGTCCCAGGCAGTGATTACAAGTTTCACATCCTTTTCCCCGGGTGGTGGCTAAGTTTTCATGTGAACTTTCAAAGGAATTGGGGTCGGCTTTAACTAAAGTTTTGGAAGAAAAAAACAGTTTTGAACTGTAAACTTAGGAAGAAGCCCCTGCATTTTTTTTTTTTTTGAAACACTGACCCATGGGCTGTTCTCCCCTCAGACCCATGCGTCCTGCCCCAGGGTCACCACCTTCGAGGGATGGGTGGGCAGCAGGGATCAGGGACTAAACCAGCACCCTCACGAAGGAATCACAATCCACAGAAGAGGAGCAGCACGCCGCAGCATGGAGGGAGCCCTTCCCGCGCAGGAGAGAGGGCCCCGAGGCAGGCGAGGGCCACACAGGCCCCCCGATCACAGACCCATCAACCCCGTGAAACCAGCTGTCTTAACACCCGATCGGAACATCCCGCTGTGGGCTCAGACCAGTCGTCCACTGGGAGCAAAGTGCCCCAGCAACTGGGTGGAAAGGCCAGACTGCCCACAGCCCTCCCTCCGCCTCTAGGAGGGCGAGTCCCTGGCCCCCTGTCCTGTCTGCTCGGTGCCTCCCTCAACAGAGAGGTGGTCCTGTGACCTTCCTCCCCCAGCACCACCCCTGACCCCGAGGGAAGCAGCCTTGCCTGCATCTCAGCACCAGCCCTCCTGAAGCCTGAAGCTGCCGGAGGGGAGGGTATTGGTCCATGCCTCCGTTTCTAGACACAAGCTCCTAACCCCCCACACTTCCCGAGGGAGACACAAGCCCCAACCCCCCCTACACACACACACTTCCTGAGGGAGATACAAGCCCCTAACCCCCACACTTCCCGAGGGAGACACAAGCCCCTAACCCCCACACTTCCCGAGGGAGACACAAGCCCCTAACCCACCCCCCACCCACACACACACTTCCTGAGGGAGACACAAGCCCCACACCCCCACACGTCCCGAGGGAGACACAAGGATGAGGCACCTCTGCTCTAACGTGGCGGCTCTCGGGGCCCCTGGGGGCTTCAGGACAGGCTGGTCACCAGAGAGAGCAAACCTTGATCGGAAGCCTGAACTCTCAGCTGCAGCCTCCACATCTGGGGGTGGGGGGAGAGGGGGGACACTGAGCTCAGCCCCAACAGCAGGGGTCCGGTTGTCTCTGCACAGGAGTCCACGCCACCCCCAACTGCAGGGCTGGCCGAGCTTCCGAGCTGGCGGGCGGTGGGGATGGGGGCTGCAGCCCCGTCCCTGCCTGTCTCCGCCCCTCCATCTGCATTCCCCTGAGTTGTGTCCTTTAGAACATGGAATATAATGGGGACGAAGCTCAGTCAGCCCGAGAAGAGAAGGGGACCAAGCACACGGCCTGTGTGAGGCACCGACAGCCGCCCCCAGCACAGCCCGGCCGGCCGTGAGCTCCCACCACACGTGTGGGGAGCGCTGGGCACCTCGGCCTGCCTGGCACAAGCCCCAGATCAGCGGTGAGACGCCTGACAGAACTGGGAGGATGTGATGCACGTAAACCACCCTTCAGGGACCAATTTCAAATATAACCAAGACACAGAGGCGGAAGGACCCACGCGGCCCCCGGCCACCCCACCCACACCCAGGGCCTCCTCCCGGCCCACAGCTGCTCCCTTCCAGGGTCTTGCTTTACTTTCCACCCTGTGGTGGTCAGGGATTTCCCCGTGGCTCAGCTGGTAAAGAATCGGCCTGCAATGCAGAAGGCCATCTGAAATGCAGGAGACCCAGGTTCAATCCCTGGGTAGACTCAGGAAGATCCCCTGGAGAAGGAAATGGTAACCCACTACAGTGTTCTTGCCTGGAAAATTCCAAGTTGGAAGCAGAATTACATTAAATAATGCCATTGAGTATTTCGCAATATACGCCCAAGATCTGAGGTAATGCATTTAATCAGCCAGCCGTGGGTGGAGAATGGAAAACAACACGGCTTGCTTACTGAACCGCTCCTTTCTTTAATATTTCCCTTGTCTGCCTGACTTTGCTAAAATTCAGAAGCAAAGCCAAACATCTGTTCTGGAAGATTGTGATCTGACAGGAGCCTTGATCCTGCAATGACACAAACACCAATGCCAGCACAATAAATCTTCTATCACACCTT
Source organism: Sylvicapra grimmia (assembly GCA_006408735.1). Lineage (NCBI taxonomy): Eukaryota > Metazoa > Chordata > Mammalia > Artiodactyla > Bovidae > Sylvicapra > Sylvicapra grimmia. Next base: position 373,432 of record SJYH01001230.1, on the reverse strand, counting down.
TCTGAGTTTTCTTGCATTTCTGCACTCAGAGGTTCCCATGTCTGACACCTGAGGTCTATTAATACTTTGTTTTCAAGGAAGGATGGGTCTTGCCAAGGGTACAACAGCAGACAGTAAAGCCACAGAAATGTCCTCAATTATAATAAGACACTCACCTATACGCAGTGTGCTTGCATGGAATGCCATTGCTCTGAGATGAAACGTTGCCCACAAATGAGACTGGGAAGAAGCTGCTTTATATTTATTTTTTAAATGAAAAGTTAGACTAGCAATGCACATTCAGGAACTGGTAAATTAATGTTTTTTCTGACTTCAGATAAAATAACTGAAGGGGAGGCAGAAACTATTTGTAGGAACAGCGTCCTCACACCTTCAAAAGGAGCTTGAGTCCTCATAGTAATAGCTGAGTCACATAGTAATGCTTGTTACTATTCACATTTTTTTGAAAAGGGAAAGGAAGCAAGGTCAGGAGTCACTAAATAACACGACAGGAACTATATCAACTGTGCAGAGAAGGGGGCTGGCACGTGTGGGCAGGCTGTCTTCACGCAGCAGGACACCGATCCTGTTAGGCAATGTCCCGGTGAAACCACAGATGAGAAGGGCCCCGAGGGCTGCAGGCGCCGCCCAGGCATCCTTCAGGTTCCTCGTTTCCTCCGCTTCGCGATCTGGAGCACCTGAGCTGGCGGGTGTCTCTGTTTTCTGTAATCACTGCTTCTCCTGGGGCGTGAGATGCTCTTGGTTCGAGAGGGCAGAGGCCAGTGGTGGGGGCTCTGATATAGGTCCGCAGCCCCTGAGAGCGTTCTGGCAGGAGTGTGGAGTGATGTCTGAGAGGACACGTCCTCCTCGGCTGAGAGGGGCCCGGAGGAAGCCCAGGACACGTGTCCGGCCACCACCCTGCTCTCTGCCAGCTGCACTAGACATGCCCCAAACTCAGGCACGAAGTCGCAGCCTACCTACAATTAGATGAGGCCACGGAACAGGCGGCTAGCTCGGGCCCAGGAGGACACAGGGCCAGGCAGATGCTTGAGGTTACCATCCACTTAATACACACAAAATACAGCTCTACAAATCAATCACCCCAAGGTGTGTCTTCTAAACAAGTCCTCGAGTGTCTGTGGTTTAAATATTTACCAGAATAATCACATAGCAAGACACAAGGGTCTCGGACAAGCGAGGCCTGTCCTGCCCTTCACGACGGCGCCAAACTTGTGGCCCTGCTCCCCGGAAGCACTGGAATGCAGCCAAACAGCAGAGCAACTTAGCGTCAGCACCTGGAGGGCCTCCAGGCGCCGGACGGCGGGACTCTGACAGGCGGGGGTGCAGACGCGGGTCCTGACACCTACACGAAGGTGGGTGATGACCTCGGGGGTGCCAGGCAAGGGCAGAACCACCGCCTCCACCCACAAGTGGGTCAGAAAGGCCTGCCCTTGCCGGGCTGGGGGCCCCTTGTCTTCAGGCTCTGGATGGAAGCAGGAATCTCTCTGGCGGGAAAGAGCCCCAGCGTGCACCACACAGGCTATCTATCATGTCCTCACACAGTAGGACTCTCATGTACTTAACCCTCCAGCTGGAATCACTCTCCTTAAAACCACTTGGAGGAACGTTTCCAACAGTGAGGGGTTTGGGGGTCTCCCAAACAATTCTCCCAAGAAGAAGGGAAACATCGAAGGTAAGTTTACAGTGAAAATTATAAGCCACACAGAACATGAACCGTAAAGAGGAGATGTCAGCAAGATTCAAAAGAAAAGGCAAAAAGGACAATTAACACCATTAAACTGAGACAGTGTCATCATCTGAAAGAGATTCTAACAGTAGAAATTAATGAAAAGGTAAATAATAGAACGATGACAGAAACCCAGAGCTGGTCGACTGAAAAGTCTAGTAAACCCAGAAGACATCCAATCAGGATTATCAGGAGAGCAGAGAAAGCAGAAATAAGCACCATCAGAAGTAAAGAAAGGACATGGCAGCAGACACAGCAGAGATTCACAAAATCACGAGAGAACGCTGTCAATAAAGCAAAATAAACATAATTGGAAAACATAAAGGAGATGAATCATTCTCGGGAAAAAATACAAAGTTCCAAAGCTGAACTGAGGAGACTAGAAGCTGACTGCGGTCACAACACCGAGCGGCCCCCGGGGGGCCGGCACCCCAGCACCATCTGCTCCCTGTCTCACTCAGGTTTTCCCACAGTCGGGAGACACCTGGAGAGTAAAACTGGACAACAAAAACGCGAGAAAGAAAAATAAGTGAATCTCACTCCTCAGAAAATACTAGCAACTGGATCCAACAAAAGTTCATAGCCAAAGCGTCTAACCCAGAATTGCAAAAATGCTCCTATAGCAGGAAGCCTGTCAATGCCATTTGTTTTACCAAGAGATAAAGAGAGGAAAGATCCAGCAGCATTTCAGAGATCAAGAACGAGCGTTTCATCCATTCAAAATTTTAAAAATTTTACGAAACTAGGAATACAACTTCCTTAATTCAATAAAGATTTTTGGCTAAAAATCGTTCAGCAAGCCTCATTCCTTTGGAAAACGAAACACTGAAAAAGTGAAGGGTAAGTAGAGTCCTTTTATTTAAGAGAGGATCCAACAAGACTTACAGTAAGAAAAATTATAAGTTCAAACCAGTCGATCCTAAAGGAAATCAACCTTGAATACTCACTGGAAGGACTGATGCTGAAGCTGAAGCTCCAGTACTTTGGCCACCTGAAGAAGAGCCGACTCACTTGAAAAGACTCTGATGCTGGGAAAGATTGAAGGCGGAAGGAGAAGGGGACAACAGAGGGTGAGATGGTTGGATGGCATCACCGACTTGATGGACATGAGTTTGAGCAAGCTCTGGGAGTTGGTGATGGACAGGGAGGCCTGGCGTGCTGCGGTTCATGGGGTCGCAGAGAGTCAGACATGACTGAGCGACTGAACTGAACTGAATGTTTACTATTTTCCCCGATTTATTAAGATATAATTGACAAGCAACACTGTCTAAGTTCGAGGTGTACAACGTGGTGATGTGATGGTGACCACAGTAAGATTAACACGCCACCACCTCACACTGTTACTGTGCGTGCATGCGTGTGTGTGTGTGTGTGTGTGGCGGAGCACGTGAGGCCTGCCGTCAGCACACTCCACGTCTGTAACACAACGGTGCAGCCGTGCTCACCAGGCCGACTCGAGGTCTGCAGCCCTCACTCATCCTCCTGCTGGAAGCTTCAGCCTCTGACGGTCTCCCTGTTGCCCCCACCCTGGTAAACGGCAGTCTACTCTCAGTTTCTACAGGTTGGTCTTCCGGAAACGACGAGGAGGAGCGATTGATCATCCAGTCGTATTTTGTATTTTTCTGCCCAGTATTTCACTTCCCGTAATACCCTCAAACTTCATTATACTGTTGCCAGTGGCAGGGTTTCCTTATTTTTATGGCTGAATAATAATCCATGCATATACATAAAATAAAACGTCATAGAGAAAAATACTGATAGACTTGATGAGATTAATTTTTAAATTTTATCCAGTAAGAAGATACCATATAAATAGATAAAATTAAGCTATATCTTTATCTTTGTAACATATATAATGAACTGAAAAGGATTAGTAGTCATATATGATACTTTGTTATGATTATGTAAGAGTATTACCCTATATACAATATACACTACGTGTGAAAGTATAAGACATTTGTATGTAAGTCATTATATTTACATATTTTAATAAAACCCAGCTGACCCTTGAACAGCACAGGCTTGAACTGCAGGGTCTCAGGTAGTGAACCCCAGGGGCTGGTGGCTGGCTCAGCCGCAGGAGTGGACACGCAGACACTGACTGTACAGTCACCTGCAGAGCGCCGCCTGTGGGAGCACAGGCACCATGGGTCCCACACGGTTCCAGGGTGAGCTCATGCGTCCATGTAACGCGTGCACAGCACTCATAGCGCACACATCGTGTAACACACAGGACACTGCAGATCCTACGTGTGCACCACGGATACGACACCAAGTGTGCTCACAGGCTCCCAGCCCCAGCCCCTGCAGCCTTCCTGCCTCACTTCAGGGACAGACACACTGAGAGCTGAGTGGGGCGCACAGCCCAGGCTCACTGAAGACTGAGCGTCACCCTCGGGCCGGGGCCTGGCTGCCCGCTCGGCACATCACAGGGAATTGCAGGTGACTCCCCCGAGAAGAAGGGTCCCCGGGGGAAACCCAAAGAAAACAGGCAAAACAAAGACACTGGAAAACTATCAGCCTCTGGCGGCCGCGGCTGCATCAACAGTGCACCCCGCCTAACGCGCACACAGAGGGACAAAAGGCCTCACGCTGAAGACTTACGCACCCTGGGCCATTTTGCCCCGTCGTGTGGCTTCCAGGGTTTCCCAGGCGGCTCCAGTGGTGAAGAACCCGGCGGCCAATGCAGGAGATATAAGACACAGGTTCAATCCCTGGGTCGGGAAGATCCGCTGGAGGAGCGCATGGCAACCCACTCTGGTGTTCTTGCCTGGAGAAGCCCATGGACAGAGGAGCCTGGCGGGCTGCAGTCCACGGGGGCGCACAGAGTCAGTCACGCCTGAAGGGCCTGAGCGTGCACGCACACACACCTGGCTTCCAACAACAAGAAGTAAATCACAAAGCACACTGCATGCCAAACAAAGCAGAACAGAAACAAAACGTCACAGTCTGAAAAGACAGAGTGAGATCAGGCAGGACAGAGACTCAGGCAGGACAGAGGCTGGGACGCCAGGCCAGAGGCTTCAAATCACTGTTGCCAATTTGCTAAGGTTGCTGATGGAAACAGGGATAGCATGTAACAACCGCTGGGCAAAGTAGAGATATGCAGATGCTCAAGAAGAGCCAAAAAGAAATGCTAGAAGCTGGAGCACTGAAGTGGAGACGGCGAACACCTGGGCAGGACAGGGCTGACGGGGACACCTTGAAGCTGCTCTGCAGAGAGGGACAGGCGAGGCAACCCAGGACCCGGGGGCGGCGGCAGAGGCGCACCTCCGACGGGGAGAGGACGCCACCGCAGACAGGACGGCTGGAGAGGTTCAGAGCGCGCCACGGAACACGCCCCGGCAGCGCAGGGAGCGCCCAGCAGGGCACGGCCCCTCAGAGTCGCACAGCAGCTCCAACTGCACAACATGCGAGGCAGAGAAGAGCAGCTGCGGGGCGCGAGGAGAGGCCTGCCCCAAGTGAGCACGGAGAGAACGAGTAAGCACTCAGCGAGCCAGGCAGAAAGCGCCCGCGCCGCGCCGCTCCGCAGCCTGCAGCAGTGAAGCAGAAACCAAGACTCCGACGTGAGAAAGGAGCGAACTTGCCAACAGCTGAGCCGCCTTGAAAGAAACGCTGAAAGAAGCTCCTTAGAGAGAAGGGAAGCGACGTGGGTGAGAAACTTATAGTCGCTCAATTGTGTCCGACTCTTTGCGACCCCGTGGACTGTGGCCCACCAGGCTCTGCTGTCCATAGGATTCTCCAGGCAAGGATACTGGAGTGGGTTGCCATTTCCTTTCCCCGGGGATCTTCCCAATCCAGAGATTGAACCCGGGTCTTCGGCATTGCAGGCAGACACTTTACCATCTGAGCCACCAGGGAAGCCCATTTCTCTGCAAAGTAGGTGAGAAGCTTGAATCTATGTAAAGAAATGCAAGTGTCAGGGAGGCACCTGCAGGAGCCCAGGGAGCCTGTCGGGAGTGTCCGAGGAGGACCCGGAAGCTGAAATACACCTGCTCGTTATTAAGGGCTGAGGAAAGTAAGGATAAAAGTACATTATCCCCTAAAATGTCTTGACTGCTTTTCTCTGAAGTGGTTCTTAATACCATTAATATAAAGAAACAATTGAAAGCTACAAATATTCAATATTTATTCTCTGGGAAAAGCTCTGGCCAGACAGAGACCTTAATACTTAGGTCCAGAAAAAGGACCAAGTTTCTGTGGATTTAGCTCTTGAAAGGTCAGCTCTCAGCTCTTCCTAAGTCTTTGTCACGAGACTTTTCCCCATGACACCCTTTCCTGCCAATGACTAAGCTCACGTTTGAGAAGGTAGCTCAGAGAGTAAAGCATCTGCCTGCAGTGCAGGAGACAGGTATTCGATCCCTGGGTTGGGAAGAGCCCCTGGAGAAGGAAATGGCAACCCATGCCAGCATTCTTGCCTGGAGAACTCCATGGACGGAGGAGCCTGGTGGCGTACAGTCCACGGGGTCGCACAGAGTCGGACACGACGAGCGACTAACAGACTACCCCCAGCTCCTTTATTAAGGCTTCCATCTTGCAGAGCTCTTCCCCATCACGCGGCGTGGGGGCTTCCCGCACAGATGGCACTTGTTAGAAGCCTCCTGGAAAGTAAAGTCAACAGAAGCAAGTCTAAAGGAAATCAGTCCTGAATATTCATTGGAAGGACTGATTCTGAAGCTGAAGCTCCAATACTTTCGCCACCTGATGGGAAGAGCTGACTCATTGGAAAAGACCCTGATGCTGTGAAAGATTGAAGGCGGGAGGAGAAGGGGACAACAGAGGATGAGATGGTTGGATGGCATCACCGATGTGATGGACATGGGTTTGAGCAAGCTCCGGGAGTTGGTGATGGACAGGGAAGCCTGGCGTGCTGCAGTCCATGGGGTTAGGCGGGATATGACTGAACTGAAAGGAAGATGCATTTAAAGACGCCAAGAGATCCTGAAGCTGGACACACGACCTGAGAAGACTCGTGCCGCCGCTAGGACCCACGGCAGGCCAGCGCGGCCTCCGTGGAACTTGTGAGGTTAGCTTGCTTCTTTCACTGAAGGGTTCACCGAGCACCGGAGGGGGAGAGGGAGGACTCTGGGAAGAGGACAGACCGGCCACCAGCTCCGCGCCTCACACTGCTGTCCTGCACCACCACGCACACAATTTCCATACAGTTAACTAACCCCCAGAGCACCCTATAGGATCCTTATGATCAGAAAATCTTCAAAACACTTTATCTGAGTTACAAGGTTTTACAAACCAACAGCCCGTGAAATGTCCAAAGCAGTCTTTGGTTAAATAAAATGTGATTGAGTGGCACAGGAAACAGGAGAGGAGTGATGAAGCCGGTGTGTCTAGGAGCACTTCGCAGGATGAAGCCTGAAGAACAGGAAGCGGGGCGGGGCTGGGGGCTCCCATGACCCTTTCATCCGCGTCTGCCCTCGCCCCGCCCCCCAGACGCCGCACCTCTGCAGAAACCAGAAAACAAAGCAAAGAGCGCTCCACCTCTGGGTCTCTCCAGTTCCTGCTAACCAGGGGCCAGGTTTAAATCACGCAGCCCCAAGGGGAGAACAGACATCAGGGGCCGGGAGGAGGGCTCAGCCAGTGCCGAGGATGACCCTGCGTGAGGGCTCGGGGCCGAGTGAGTGAGCGTTGCTCGGTCCTGTGCGACTCTGCGACCCCAGGACTATACAGTCCAGGGAATTCTCCAGCCCAGAATACTGGAGTGGGCAGCCGTTCCCTCCTTCAGGGGATCTTCCCAACCCAGGAATGGAACCGGGGTCTCCTGCATTGCAGGTGGATTCTTTACCAGCTGAGCTATCATTGCAAAGATGCCTATTAAATCAGACTCATCAGGGAGAAGCTGAGATGACCCTAATCCTCACCTCAACCCAGACGACCACGAGGGGGCTGGCCTGGGCGCTGGAGGTGGGGTGCCGGATGCCCAGGGAAGGTGTCCTGTGCTGCACACAAGCCTCCAGACGTTCGGCTTAAGTAGAGGAAGCCGTGAGGAGGTGACCGGGGCTGCCCTTCTCTCTCAGTGGGGCGGGCAGGAGCCGAGAGGAGAAGCAGGACCACAGGAGATGAGCCCTGTGGGGCGACTTCCTAGCACACTTCCCACGTTCAGAACCGAAGGGGCCTCCTGTCAAATGCCCTGTGCCAGGCCCACACCCGAGCACCGACCCCAACATCCACCGGAGGCTCACGCTGAAACCACCCGAACGCACAGCTCGGGGTGTGGACCCGCCTCGCAAGAGCCGAGGCTTTTCAGAAACCTGGACTGTAGCACCAGCGTCTATTTCTGGCGAAGATGAAGAGAACGAGGGAAGCTGAGCCAGCCTCCGTGTCAGGCGGCGCCAAGTGGCTGCAGAAATAATTGCTTTTATTTTTAAAAAGAAAACTAGAAAGATGTTTGCATTCTTCGGATTTCCACTTTCCCACCTTCCAGCGGTAAAGACTGTGGCACACAGACGAATGCTGGGGAGGCACCCCGGATTGCTGGTGGGGCCGGCCCGGTCAGCCGTGCGGACACGAGAGAGAGAGAGAGAGAGGCCCGAGGCGCGCGGGCAGCCAGGGAGGCCAGAGCAGACGGACACGCCTGGGATGCGAGCCGCCTCCCGTCGGAAGGGGTTCCAGAGGCTGCCTCGCAGATGCCTTGGGTTCTGTCACTCAGGGCTGGAGGGGCCCGTGGGGCGAGCAGCTCTCAATCACTGCACAGCTAGTTGGTGATGCTGACACAGCCAGTTAAGCCCAGACCCGGGCAAAGCCTAACCCCACGTCCTGACTCTGCCTCTCCCAGGGCACTGCCCTTCCGGTCAATGAGTCCCCCTGGAACTCTCCCGGGAGGCACACTCCCCACACTGTCCCCGTGGTAACGACACCAAGCCTGCCGACACCACGCACCCGGACGAGGCGGGGAGCGGGCAGCGCCTGCGGGGCGGGGCCCCTGCGCCTGTGGGACGGGGGGGCCCGGCATCTGCGGGACGGGAGGCCCCGGCGCCTGCGGGACGGGGCCCCTGCGCCTGCTGGATAGGGGCGGGCTTTCCAGCGAGGCCCCACACCGCTGCGCCCTGCCCTCCCCGGGCATGGGATAAGATGGTCTCCACCCAGGGAGGTGCGCTTCTACCTTAACCTCAACCCTCCTGGGTCAGCAGAGGGGCGGGTGACCCGCTTACAGCCAGGCCGGGGAGGGCAGGGGCCGTGGCCAGGGTAGGACCCCAGACACATCGCTGACCAACACGGAACAAGAGCTCTGCGCCCGCTCCACGCACAGCGAGCCCACCAAGCTCTCTGTGGGGCATGAGAAGAACCCCCGGGGGCCGCACACCCCGGAACCTGCTCGGTGGACTGCGGCAGACGGGCGGCCTCCTTCCCTCCCAGGAGGCCTTCCTTCTGGGAGGAGGACCAGGGACGCAGACAATGACCAGACACGTCACCACAACCCCGGGGAAGGAGCTGGAGCGTCCCGCCTGCGGTGCCCAGCACAGGGACCCTAGCGAGAGCATCCCCGGAGGCCCGGGGATGGAGGCGGAGCCAGAAGGGGAGCCGGGACGAGGGGCGGAGCTACGGACAGCGGGACTCCGCAGGACACCCGGCGCCTAGAGCCCCTGAGCCACAGGGAACGGAGGAGGCTGCGTTGGGGGCCGGGGTGGGCGAAGCAGGCGGGGCAGGCGCCCTCCTCCCAGCGGCCCAGGGCCCTAGCGTCCTGCCGGCCCGCCCGGCGCCCGGCTGCTCCCAGGACTGGTGCCGCCTGCCCACCTCCTCGCCCTCAGCTGGCCGCCCCCGCTGCCTCCCAGCCACTGTCTCAGCTCCCGTGGCCGTCGGCCTCCCTGGCGGACGCTGCCCCACCTCTGCACCTGCTCACGGAGACCCTCAAACGGCTGCTCCAGCAAGCCTGGGGCTCACCCTGTGGCGGAGCCCTGAGCGCCTGGGCTCAGGCTTCCCTGAACAGCCCGGCGGCTCCTGGCTTCCGGGCAGACTCTTGGTGCTCAGCCACCTCCAGGGCCCAGGAGTTAGCCCACCGAGGACACGGACCCCCTGCGAACGCCCCAGCAGGTACCCAGACCTGGAACAAGCGCGTCCCTGGGAAGACTGTCCATGCAAACCACGGCTTAAAACTCCTGAGAAGAGCCACGGTGAAAACCGCACAGAATCACTCTGAAGAGTAGACCCACCCAGAACCCTTGCTTCTACTTCTGTCCTCTTCGAATGGAAGTAAAACCACAAGTCACATAGCGGAGCCTTGCTCTACACCCCACGGTCACTACCCGCGGCACCATGCCCTCCCGCTCAGCCAGAGAAAGGGATAGGGCAGCAACCCTGACCTGCCTGCATGACTCGCCCCGCGGGCCCAGAGCCGACCACTCCGGGGCCTCTGGGGACGGTGAGCTGGCCCTAAGGCCTTCTTCCCGGGTGTCCCTACTGCCCACAGGCCGGGTACCTGCGTCCTGGCCTCCTGCTTCCTGGTCCCCCCACACACACACCCTCCTGGTCTCTGCAGCCAGGCTGGGCTCCTTCCTCCACAGGGTTCAGAGGCATCCCCAGTGGGGAATGGCCAGGACCCCGCCCCACCCTGAGCCCCTACGGCCCTGCCTGCCTGCTCCTGGCTGGGTGAGTCTGTTTGGTGAGTCCCTGCCCACCAGAAAGGGAAAGCCTACTCATCACTCACGCACCCCTGTTCCTGCAAAAAGACACTCAACACAGCAGAGCCTGCCAACCCGGCTCCATCCGGCCACACTGACCCTCCCTGTGCCCCACGGCTTCGTGGCGTTAAGTTTCGCCCTGCCCACTGCTGCAGGGGACAGCGCAGAAGACCCCACCTGCGGCCGTGTGCAGGGGGCTGGTGAGGACGGGAGGGTAGGACCCGGAGATGCTGCCCCCGCAGGGCACCCGGGTCCAGGGGCTCTCATGCCTGAGAGCTCCGGCCTCCCCCTGCCCGTGCGAAAGGACACGAGGCGGACATGATGGTGAGCAGGGTGCCCGCGGTGGCACAGGAGGGCGTGCTGGGAGGGGCAAAGGTGGTCACTGTCACCCCCGAGCTGGATGCAGGCAGACCACCCGCGGCCCCTGTGCGGCTCCCCGGGGGGGGGACCCCAGGCCCCTCTGAACACACTACGTGTGTGGAGGACTGGAGCCTCATCTGAGCCAGGGAGACGCTGGGACAGGCGGGCACACCCCCTCCTCTCCACTTCTGCGGGCCTGCACACTGGTGCTCGCACACTCCCACATACCTGCACTTGGGTTTGCATGCTCACGCCCATGCTCCGCACGGTGTCTCAGGCTGTGCTCACACACACTCCATCATGGACTCCTGGGTCTCTGGGGAGTCAGGCACCCCAGGGCTCCTAAACTCAGCACCGCGGACAGCGTCACAGCCCCGCCATGTGTTCACCGTGAGGCAGGACACAGACCTGAACGGGCGGCGGGGCCCCACACGTGCCTGGCGCCTTGGGCTTCTCGCAGTTTGATGACGCACAGCACTGGTTACAAAGTGTCTCAGCTGGCGATGCGCTCCCTTCATTTTTCTTCAAATGTGCGTCTCATTCAGTCCACAGATGAATCCAATTAGCATATCACTGTGACTGATTAAATATGCCTCGTGTGAATTTACATGTTGAAACACACACTGAACTTGGACATGGCTTCCAGGCCTCCCTAAACAGCCCCAGGGCACAGCTGGCTCCAAACACAAAGGCTGAAGTTTGCTTCTGCCGTGAGTGCTTGGCATGAGGGACAAGGGCCCGAAGAGGGCATCGCCCGTGCAAAGGGGAGGCGTGAAGACACGCGCAAGCCTCTCTCCCTCTCTGGCAGGAGGGTCCCCACCTGCATCAGCAGCTGCCGCCTTGGACAGGCCCATCGGGGGTGGACGCTTGACCTCTGATCAGAGCGTCCCGGGCAGAGAAGCGAGGGGCTGGTTCAGAGGAGGGACGTTCTCGCAGACAGCGGCATGAACTCGGGAGTGACGCCAAGGAGCAGGTTTCCTTGCTGAGCGGGTGCTAGCACTTAGCACGGGCAGCGTCTTCTAACGTAAGTGATCTCTGACTTCCTGGTTGCTTGTCTTCTGCTTTCTGACTTTCTCTTCAGAAGGGAGCAAAAACGGAGTCTGGAAATTGGGCTTTGAAAGTTAAGGAAGAACGGACAGCGTTCACTAGATTCCTCCAAAATCAGTGACCAAGGGGTCTGTGAGTGACGTGGGGGAGATTCTTACACTGATGAAACGGTTCAGCCATTCCTTTACTCGGCTTTCCAGTCGGTGCCTGGGGGAGAGCTGGTCCTGCCCACCTGGGCGTGGGTGTCCTCGCCCCTGGGGGCTCCGATCTCTGTCGGGGACCTGCCGCAGGGGCACAGCCGGCCGGCGGCCCCGTCCTCCCCCTAGGTCCAGGGTCCCGGCTGTTCCCAGACGGGGACAGACGTTGTGGGGGGCTGTTAACCCCACTCTGTTCCTACCCACTCAGGGCCTGACAGAGCGGTGCCCGTGGGCTCAGGGCTCAGGGCCAGCACTGCGGCGGCTCTGAGGGTCCCCAGAGGGGAGGGGGCAGTGGGGGACGCTCAGTGGCTCTGGGGGAGGGTCGCTAGCAAGTGGGACAGAGGAGAAGAGAACATTCGAAAGGGAGAGAGAAAGACGCATCTTCTGCCCAAGTGGGCTTCCCAGAGAGCGGGGAGCACCGCGCCCCAGTGCAGACACGCTGCCCTGCGTGCTGCGTCACAGACTGCAACAGGGCCTCCCCGGGGCCTCAGCGGAAAGAACCCGCCCACAGTGCAGGGGACCCGGGCCTGATCCCTGGGTCGGGAAGAGCCCCTGGCCGAGGAAATGGCAACGCACTCCAGGATTCTTGCCGGGAGAATCCCATGGACAGAGGAGCCTGTGGACTATAGTCCATGGGATCCCGAGAGTTGAACACAACTTAGCAACTAAACTGCCACCAAAGGGGCTAAATCTGTTTAATGTGGTCAAAGAAACACATTCATGCAGAACAGAGGCGCGTTCCGGAGGCCGCCGTCAGGGAGCTTTTCTTCAGGTAAAGGGTGTGTGAGCTCAGCGGAGGATTTGAGGAACCCCCAGCACCAGCCTGTGGCCCTGTGGGGAGGAGGCCAGCTGGAAGAGAGCTCGGATGGGGGTCCTTGGACAAGGAGCACCTGGGGAGGAGCCCCTGCCCCACGGGACCCCTGCCCCACAGGAAGCCCACTGCCCCACTCAGCCCGTCTGCCCCGCAGGGCCCGCCTGCCCCACGGGG
>SJYH01001230.1:318194-348249 GCA_006408735.1 Sylvicapra grimmia | reverse complement strand
GGGTGTGCACACACACGTCTGCCGACACAGACACTCCCTGGGTGTGCCACACACCCTGCAGACACAGACACTCTCCGTTTGTGCACAGACACCCCTGCGGACACAGACACTCCCCAGGTGTGCACACACAACCCTGCAGACACAGACACTCCCCGGGTGTGCACACACACCCTGCAGGCACAGACACTCCCTGGGTGTGCACACACACGTCTGCCGACACAGACACTCCCTGGGTGTGCCACACACCCTGCAGACACAGACACTCTCCGTTTGTGCACAGACACCCCTGCGGACACAGACACTCCCCAGGTGTGCACACACAACCCTGCAGACACAGACACTCCCCGGGTGTGCACACACACCCTGCAGGCACAGACACTCCCTGGGTGTGCACACACACGTCTGCCGACACAGACACTCCCTGGGTGTGCCACACACCCTGCAGACACAGACACTCTCCGTTTGTGCACAGACACCCCTGCGGACACAGACACTCCCCAGGTGTGCACACACAACCCTGCAGACACAGACACTCCCCGGGTGTGCACACACACCCTGCAGGCACAGACACTCCCTGGGTGTGCACACACACGTCTGCCGACACAGACACTCCCTGGGTGTGCCACACACCCTGCAGACACAGACACTCTCCGTTTGTGCACAGACACCCCTGCGGACACAGACACTCCCCGGGTGTGCACACACATGCCTGCGGACACAGACACTCCCAGTGTGTGCCACACACCCTGCAGACAGACACTCCCCAGGTGTGCACACACAACCCTGCGGACACAGACACTCCCCAGGTGTGCACACACAACCCTGCGGACACAGACATTCCCCGGGTGTGCACACACACACACCCCTGTAGACAAGGACACTCCCCAGGTGTGCACAGACACACCCCTGCAGTCACTCCCAAGGTGTGCACACATACCCCTGAGGACATGGCCTCTCCCCAGGTGTGCACACACACGCCTGTGAACATGGACACTCCCCAGGTGTGCACACACACGCCTGTGNCACACACACACCCCTGTAGACAAGGACACTCCCCAGGTGTGCACAGACACACCCCTGCAGTCACTCCCAAGGTGTGCACACATACCCCTGAGGACATGGCCTCTCCCCAGGTGTGCACACACACGCCTGTGAACATGGACACTCCCCAGGTGTGCACACACACGCCTGTGGACACAGATACTTCCCAGGAGCTGCAGAGAGACACCTCGGCCCCTCCTGCTGCACTATCAGGGCAGGCAGGGCAAATGGCTCGTGACGACAGTGGCCCCATTCTTGTTCAAGTCAGACAAATGAGAGGCTGTCGACCGTACTCAAACCCAGCACGCAATGATTTCTCTTTTGTTCTTAAACTACGTGGCCATCAGCTGTCACTTCATGGTCTGAACTTCCTTAGAAAGCAGTTGTAGTTAATCTCAAAAATCACTGGACGGGCTCTTGTAATTTCCTGGGCCTGACTGTGACACTGCATCCAGGTCTCCGGGATGCCCGCCGCCTGAAAGAGAGACGGCGCCTTTCTAGCAGCCAGAGGTCGGAGGTCAGAGGTCTGAGCGGGAGTGGCGGCGGGTGCGCGGCCTGCCGCGCCGTGAGGGCAGGAAGGGTCACCGTCAAGAGCTGGTGGGGCCTCCCCTCTAAGGCACTTCCTTCCTGAGACAGCCTGCTCGCTAAGCGAGGCGTGTGCTGGGGAGCCTGTAAATCAGCAAAACGGGGAAAGGGCCCCGTAATCCCGGACCGGAAGCATGCCGAGAGGCAGCCGCCCCACCCCCGCACAGCCTCGGTCACCACTGGGTCAAAATGAGAAAATCCAAGCCTGTCCGGGACCATTGAGGCCATTCTCAAAACAAAGACTAGGGACCTGAGGGTCAGAAACATTCAGTTCAGTCGCTCGGTACTGTCCGACTCTGCGACCCCATGGACTGCAGCACGCCAGGCCTCCCTGTCCATCACCAACTCCCAGAGTTTACTCAAACTCATGCCCATCGAGTCGCTGATGCCATCCAACCATCTCATCCTCTGCCGTCCCCTTTCCTCCAGCCTTCAGTCTTTCCCAGCATCAGAGTCTTTTCAGAAACATTAAGACCAGTCAGAACTTAAAGGCAACTCTCCGCCCTCAACCACAAGTGATTCTATGGAAATTATCTCATTCATTGCTCACAACAAACCTGGAAGGAAGGGCCTGTATTAATCTCCCTTGAAAGAGGTGGAAACTGAGACTCCAGATATTAAATTCAGTGCCGAAGATCACACTACCAGCAAATCCTCAAAGAAAGACACAAAGTGAAAGGGTGAAGTGCACCCACAGTGGCAGCTTCCCGATTGTGGCGCAAGCACGCACCCGGACCGCAAACCTCACCCGACCACGCCTCACCCTGACCATGCCCTCACCCTGACCACGCCCCCATCAGACCATGCCCTCACCCTGACCACGCCCTCACCNCAGTCCCTCGGGCCTTCTTTTCCTAGTGTCACCGCCTCTTCCGAGACAGATGAGATCCACCTCCAAACGGGCTGTCACTCCCGCCCACAGACGTCCACCTCGCGGGTGCTGCGTCCCAGAGCTGGCGGGACTTCGGCTGCTTCACTTCCCAACTGTGAACATGTCACGGTTTATTAAAAAATTCTCCAAAGGACGGGAACTAACTGAGTGATGGATCACAAAAAACGAAAACGAGTCGACCTCGACACCAAGGTTTTTGCTGCGATGATATTTGAAACCAGTCAATAAAATGAGACTTTCATGGGATTCACCAATCGTCCCATAAAAATTATGTTTATCTTTTAAAATCATCTTCCAAGGTAGCTAACATTTTTGTTAACCCACAGAAATTCTCTCTAGTGCAGATGAGTGATGCTTCTGACGAGGACAGGGATGCAGGCGGAGGCCACCGTGATAATTCAGAATTCCAGCTCCAGGGTGCACCACCTTCCTTCCCTGCAGAAGTCTAACAAAGACCCCACTTCTCAGAGCAGGGGTGAGTGAGCCCACGATAACCTGTGGGCCAAACTGAACTCCTATGAGGGCCAAACACAGGCAGACTCACCTGAGTCTCTAACAGTCCTGAACGACTCAGTAAATTAGCCTTAAAAGACTGCTAACAACCAACAACTCTTCAGAGGTAAAAAAAAAAAAAGGAAAAACTGCTGTTTTCCAACATCATTTTTTAACATCAAGATGAGATTGTGCTTCTCAACATATTCAAAATTTTAGTAAATATGTTCTCCATAGGACATTTGAATAAACATATTTTCCACAAATATAGTCTCCATAACAATTTTACTCTCCAGGGGGGAAAAAATCTGCCAAATGCTTAATACAAGTCCAAGTACAAAATGTCTTAGAATCACCTTTATAAAAAGTGCATGGAATCAAAAACATAAAAGGGAGTAATGTAGAAATGTAAAGCTTTTGTATGCATTCAGAGTTAAGTTGCTATCAACCTAAACAGACCTGTAACTATAAGATGCTTTATGTAAGCCTCATGGTAACCACAGAGCCGAAGTCAACAGTAGCGCCGTCTTAGAAAGCTTTCAGCCTTTCCCCATCGAGTGTGGTGCCACCTGTGGGTTTGTGATATGCAGCCCTTACTGTGTTGAGGATGTTCCCTCTATACCTGCTTTGTTAGGAGTTTGTACCACTAAAGGAAATTGAGCTTTTTCTTCTTGAGAGGGTCACTCTCACCTGCTTCCACGGCACAATGTGATCAAGACACACCGTGCATCCCAGACTGTGGAGCGTGTGTCGGGGAACACCACCCCTCCCCAGCCTTCTCCTGACCAGAAAGGGTCACACGGGGCCTTTGTACACTTCTGCACCCGCCTGTGCCTCCCGACCCCAAGGGGGCCCGTCCAGCATCGGAAGCTTGAAACTGACCCTGATGTGACCATGGGCCAGCACTTCAGTGGAACACTTGCCATCTCAGGACACAGTTTTTTCCGTTTTTCCAACCCTCTGGCTTCATTATGCATTTGCAGACTTACTACTATTTTGACAGCAAACAAAATCTCATCTTTTCATATTTTCGCTTTCTTTCCTACTCCTTTGTATGTAGAAGTGGAATTTAAACTTCTTAACTTTGACAGATTTAGTCTCAGCCCATTTATAACACAGACGACACTTTGCAAAAAATCAATTGCAGGGGTGAGGGGGTGAGGGCCTGTGGGGGTTACCGTGGACTCTCAGGGAACCACTGAAGATGAAAAGCTAAACTTCCCTGATGATTATGGAAATCCAACAGCAAAGCCAATGGCTGGGTAAATACAGATGTGGATATGGATGTAGGTGACACAGAGGTAGGTGTGCAGACATACAGGTGTGTGTGTAGACACACAGATGTGCGTGCAGACATTCAGGTGTGTGTGTAGACATAACAGATGTGTGTGTAGACATACAGATGTGCATGCAGACAGATGTGTGTGCAGACAGATGTGCATGCAGACATACAGGTGTGCATGCAGACATACAGGTGTGTGTAGACATACAGATGTGCGTGCAGACATACAGGTGTGTGTAGACATGCAGGTGTGTGTATAGACATACAGATGTGTGTGCAGACAGATGTGTGTGCAGACATACAGATGTGTGTGTAGACATACAGGTGTGTGTGTAGACATAACAGATGTGCGTGTAGACATACAGATGTGCATGCAGACATACAGGCGTGTGTGTAGACATACAGGTGTGTGTAGACATACAGGTGTGTGTGTACACATAACAGATGTGTGTGCAGACATACAGATGTGTGTGCAGACATACAGGTGTGTGTGCAGACATACAGATGTGTGTGTGGACAGATGTGCATGCAGACATATAGGTGTGTGTGTAGACATACAGATGTGTACAAACATACAGATGTGTGTGTGGACATACAGGTGTGGGTGTAAACATATGCGTGTGTGCACAGGCAGGTGTGCATGCAGACATCCAGGTGCGGGTGTAGACGCAGGTACAGGTATGAGTGGAGGTGAGGTGTAGACGCAGACGTGTCGGCACAGACGGCTCAGTGCTGTAGATACACAGGTTCGGGTGATACAGACTACGCGGCCGACAGATGCGGGTGAGCAGACAGGCGTCGGCGCAGGTGCACTGGAGACACACAGGTTCGGGTGCACGTGTCTACTGCGGCCTCCCTTCTGCAACCATGTCAGCTTAGCGAGAGAAGAACAGGGTTTCCGCTTCGCCAGAACCTTCTAAGAGCCCACTTCGCCTCACGCTTCCAGGCTGAGCTGCGGCGCCGCCGGCAGGAGTCAGCCTGGGGACCGCACACAGAGAGGGGGAGGCCAGGCTCAGGCCCAGCTGGCGGGCCGGGCCGGGCTTCCTTCCCCTGCCCACCCACGCCAATGACAGACCTTTGCTGCAGCAGAAGGATCCAATGGGGGCAGGGGGCTCACGGTCAGAGACCGCAAGAGCCCCTGATACCACCATTCCTCCTGGCACCTTCTGCAGCCAGATGTGGCCACGCTGGCCTGGAAGGTTTGGGGCCCAAGGGACACTGTTACAGCTGCACTTCAATGACATTTTCTCACTTTCCCGACCACCAGGGTTAGAGCCCAGACAATGTGAAACATCCTCCAGTTCTTTCTAGAATTCCAGTCGACAGCAACCTGCAAGGCCCAGCCCAGCTCTGGAGCCCTCCGAACATGAGCCTGCGGCTCCTGGGCCACCGCAGAGCAAAGAGCCACCGACAAGGGGCCACCTCCTCTGCCTCCCAGGCCACCCAGCAGACACACAAGTTCTGGACACAGACATGGGAACTGGCTACACGCGTGATGATGGTAAGGGATCTGGGCTCCTTTCCAGGTGTGATGTGGCATCATGTATGCTGGAAAGAAAGAATCCTGCTATTTCAGAGATGCTTCACGGCACGCCTCTAAGACACCGTGGCTGGGATTTGTCTCAGAGCAGCAGGAGAGCGGGGACTGGGTGGGGTGACTGCCAGGCCTCTGGGCCTAGGTCAGCATCCTGCTCGTGTGCATTTCAACTCTGCACGAAGAAGAGAAACACAAACCTGCTCCCCCATCGAGCCTGTCGGACAGGGACTCGTGACTCCGTCCCGTTACCGGGGCTCCCGAGTCCTTGAGCCCAGGCCGTGGGGACGCCTCCCGGGCCCCTGGACTGCAGCCACAGAGGGGCTGCTGGGCTCACAGAGTCCATGCCTAGGATTCCTCATTCACAAGCCACTTGAGGTGGGCAGGACCTCTGCATATGCTTCCAACCGCGGGTTCACTTCCCCAAACTCAGGCTGCGCAGCTGGGATGGCCCCTGTGCAGGATTGGGGGCCCCGCGGAACTTGCTGGCCGGCACCCCAGCGCCTGCGTCACCGCCATCCAGGATCAGGGGCCCCAGTGCCTGCGTCGCCGCCGTGACCGTGGGCTCTTCTCTGTCTTACACACACTGTCCACCGTGGCCTTCTGCAGTCAGCCTGACTTGAAATAACTCTCAAATCACCCTGGGAGGACCAGCGATGGCTACCCTGCCCCTCACACATCTTGAATCCACCCAGTTTGTGACAAGTGTGAAAACGTAAACGGGGAGGATCAGACTCCTGCCTGCCCATCAGGAAATGTACGAGTGAGGGCAAGGCAGGCAGTGAGGTNACTCTCAAATCACCCTGGGAGGACCAGCGATGGCTACCCTGCCCCTCACACATCTTGAATCCACCCAGTTTGTGACAAGTGTGAAAACGTAAACGGGGAGGATCAGACTCCTGCCTGCCCATCAGGAAATGTACGAGTGAGGGCAAGGCAGGCAGTGAGGTCAGCTGCGTGGTCCCTGTGAACCTCAGAGAGAACGCCAAGTGCCCGCCACGCTCCTTCTCCTTTTGTGAAAAACCAAACATACAAAGTCCTTTTCTATTTAAAAAAAAAAAGAATGGTGTCGGATTCTTGTCAGTTAATAGCTGATCCATTAAGGCTTAAGCTGAGACCTGGTGAAATCCCGCCCCAGAGAACCTCAAATCCCCACTAATCTGACAACAGAGGGGAGACTCCGTGTGTCTGTGAGCATCCCACCCGGGGCAGACCGAGTTACGGACAAAGAGCTCTTGTCTGCACCACAGACCTTCCACCTGGCAGAAGAAGCCAAGATAAAGCCATGGCCTTTTACTTTAGCCAGTGCTCAGAGCAGGTAAGTGCTCAGGCCCAGAGGTGCAGCCAAGGGAATGGACTCGGGACGCAGAGAAGAGGCCCCCTGAGAGCGGCCCCCTCTTACATGAAAGTCAGCGAGAGCAACCGGCGAGCCCGACGCGAGGGTCTCCCTGCGTCCAGGTGCCGGCCGCTCGCGCTGGACGTCCTGTGATGCGGAGGACGCTCGGCCGGGAGGGTCCCAGCCTGAAGCCACCGTCCCCTGGCCTCCATGGCTCGCGCAGACTCAGAGTCCCCCCACGGTCAGAATCCTCCCAGCACCTTCATGACTCACACTCGTGCCCCAGACAGGAGCAACCCCGCACCCAGGCTGGGACCAATCCTCCAGCATCAGGACATGCTGGCGGGAGGAAAAGGACTCAGCAGCGGAGCGGTGGTCCCACCAGTGACCACGCACACACACAACACACGGACACACAGGGACACACACACACTACACACACGCACCCAAGTACACACACACACGCATGTACCCACGCACGTACCCACGCACAGACACATGTACACACATACACAGATACAGACACAGAAACATGCACACAACACAGAAACATAGGGATACACACACATGTACTCACACACGTACACAAACACAGACATGGAAACATGCACACAACACACAAACACAGGGATACACACGCATGTACCCACATACACAGACATGTACTCATATACACAGATACAGACATGGAAACATACATATGACACACACACAGGGACACACACATGTACCCATGTACACACACATCTACTCACAGACATGGAAACATGCACACAACACACAAACACAGGGACACACACACACTACAACCAAGTACACACATGCATGTACCCACATACACACACATGTACTCACACACATACACAAATACAGACATGAAAACATGCATATGATACAGACACACCGGGACACACACGTGTACCCATGTACACACACATCTACTCACAGACATACACAAACACAGACACGGAAACACACAAATGCATACAACACACAAACACGGACACACACGTACCCACGCACACACACATGTACTCACACACACGTACTCACACACACGTACTCACACACATACACACACACAGACATGGAAACATGCACACAACACACAAACACAGGGACACACACATGTACCCATGTACACACACATGTACTTACATACACACACAGACATGGAAACATGCACACAACACACAAACACAGGGACACACACACACTACACCCAAGTACACACATGCATGTAGCCATGTACACACACATGTACTCACACACATACACAAATACAGACATGGAAACATGCATATGATACAGACACACAGGGACACACACGTGTACCCATGTACACACACACCTACTCACAGACATACACAAACACAGACACGGAAACATGCATACAACACACAAACACGGACACACACGTACCCACGCACACACACATGTACTCACACGTACTCACACACATACACAAACACAGACATGGAAACATGCACACAACACACAAACACGGACACACACGTATCCATGTACACACACATGTACTCACACACACATGTACTCACGCACATGTATTCACACACATACACAAACACAGACATGGAAACATGCACACAACACACAAACACAGGGACACACACGTGTACCCATGTACACATGTACTGACACACACATGTAATGACACACATGTAATGATGCACACGTACTCACACATACACAAACACAGACATGGAAACATGCATATGACACAGACACACAGGGACACACACATCACACACACATGTATACACATACACACATAAACACGAAATACAGACACGGAAACATGCACACAACATGCAGACACAGGGATGCACACACAGCGCACACACACACACAGCTGCAGTGTTTGTCACGAAACGGAAAACCCCCAGCACAGGTCCCCCCGGGCAGCAGGAAGGGTCTGACTCAACAGCTGGAGCTGCGCCCTCGGCAGGACCACCATCCAGGCCCCGTGTGTCTGTGTCACACGTGATTCTGACATGTGCAGCAGGAGCTAACAGTTCTGAGCAAAGAAAGTGGAGGCAGAGAGAGCGAGGTCTCCGTCTGGAGGTGATGAGGCCGGAAGGGCAGGCGGGTCTTCAGAAAAGGCCTAGAGAGATGCCAGCCCGCNGGAGCTGCGCCCTCGGCAGGACCACCATCCAGGCCCCGTGTGTCTGTGTCACACGTGATTCTGACATGTGCAGCAGGAGCTAACAGTTCTGAGCAAAGAAAGTGGAGGCAGAGAAAGCGAGGTCTCCGTCTGGAGGTGATGAGGCCGGAAGGGCAGGCGGGTCTTCAGAAAAGGCCTAGAGAGATGCCAGCCCGCGGATGCCTCCAAACCCAGGCGAGAACAGCACCTTCAGCTCTGTGTGGCTCTGACGCGGGCTAGGTTTGCTGCGTGCGGTGCAGCGAGAGCAAACACGCATGGAGGCAAGAGCGCAGAGGCCACGGCGGGGTCAGGAGAGAGGGCCCCAGCTCCAACACAGCCCCTTCCACGGGGGTCAGCATGGAAGGAGGCTCGCCCCCTGAGCCAATGCACGCTATGGTGCAAAATCAACTATGAGGGGGGCTGTGTGCACACCTGCACGCACACCTGTACACACACCTGCACACACCAGCACATGGACACACACCTGCACACCCCTCAACACGCACCTGTACACACACCTGCACACACACGCCTGTGCACGCAGACAGACATGCTTCCCCTTGGACACACTGCCTCTGTCCCTTGAAGAAAGCACAGTTACAAACCACGGCGTCCACGTCAGACTCATCAGCGACGGGGCTGAGGACGGGCCCAACCCCGCTGCTCAGCGGGCACGCGATGCTGCACCCTGCCCCGCGTCAGGCTCCCGTCAGAACTAAGGTGAGGACGGGACATCAATGCCCTGAGGCGTGTCTTTCCCCTGAAGGGCGACGCATACCCTGGGACGCGGTCGGTGTAAAGCTTCTGGAGCTTCCTGGGTGGGGAGCCAGCGTTCGGCACAGCCCCTACCCTGCCCGCTGCCCTGGGCACCCCAGGCCCACGCACCCCAGCTTCCAGCCCCACAGGTGCCCCTCACTCTGAGGTACAGCAGGGCGGGGGGACAGGGCCAGGGAGCCACAGGGCTTTGTCTGGGGTGGTTAGTGGAGGACTGACCTCAAGCTCGGGGTCCCCGCCCAGAACACGGGTCCGGGGGACGGGCTGACTGCCGACCATTCTCCCGCACTGCAGGAGCGGGGCTGCCTCCAGGTGAGCACAGAAAAGCAAGGGCATGTCCCTGGCCTGCAGTGCCAGATCGTGCCCATGAGAGATGGAACCGCCCACTCACTCATTTTCCATCACGATGTAGCCATACTCCTCCTCGGGCAGCTGGACTTGCAGCCGCAGGCCTGGGCCGGGGGGTCGCTGTGCGCCGGCCCCGAGGTGCAGGTCCTCCTGGGGGGCAGCACCCGGCCCGGGCCTCGCCTGCGGCGGCCTCTGCAGCAGCTCCCTGGAGTAGGTCTGGCTCCGCACGTTCTCCACGCCTGCGCGCTCCTCCTCTGAAGACAGCGAGGCCTCGGCGTCATCCCCCTTCTTGCTCTCCGTCTTGAAGGGCTCGGTGAGACGGGGGGCTGCAGGCAGGAACGGAGACCCAGGGCCCTGCAGGAGGCCCCCCAGTTGGACGCCCAGACGGTTCACCTGGCATAAGGGAAACCAGCATGGGAACGTGCCCTGAGCGGCAGACAGACTGTCCGTTTTGGATGCTCAGGGCATGGGGTGCCGGTGTATGTGGGCCTGGGGGCCACAGTCGGCAGAATTAGGGTCTGGCCGTGTGCATCTCGTCTGGAGACCCCAAGCTCCGCTGGCCTAGTCCCCTGCGACTGGAATTGGGAACCGTGTCCCCAGACCCCACACCTCCCTCCACGTTGTTTCTGATGGACATTTGGAACACTTGTCGGTGTTTTCTTCCCCACTGGTGCTCAGGCACCGAGCCAGGACCCACTAACACGGCCTGCGGAGAAGCGCTCCAGGCGGGCTTCTTTCCCACCCACAGAGCAGAGTGTCTAGAGCCACAGCCCTGCCCTTGCCGATGAACAGGTTTCCTGCGTCCATGAGACGACAACAGGCCAGCAGAGGCTCTTCAGCAGGAGGACAGGCCCCTCAGTGGGCAGGTGTTGCCCACATCCAGCCTTTCCCAGACCCTCCTGACCAGCACTGCCATGGAAACCGATGGAAGCCCCCCACCTACCCCCCATCCACCAGGGGCTGCCCTGCTGGGGACCTGAGTTTTTATTTATTTAATTTTAGTGGATTCGAGTCCATACAGCCCCGCGTGCCTGGCGGCTGCCACGTGGACAACATGAGTCTGAAGGGTCCAGAGGCTTCTGATGTCCATTAAAGGGACCCCGGGCACGGGGCGGCCTTGACGGCACAAGGCGGGCGTGCGGTGCTGTCGCGCGACGTGACCCCCATCCCCCTGGGTGAGGAAGTTCTAAGGGACATTGATGTGCTGCCTGTACTGACCATTTTCCATACTCCTACAACGGACATACATTAGCACCTAATCTGAAAGCAGTATATACTAAAATACATACAATTTTGTGTGTACTCTTCTTGATCTCTCTCAATTCTGAGCTTGTGAGGGGTTTTCTTTTTCCTGAAAGGGTTTTCACGTTTCCCCTAAGCTCCTGAACCCTGGACGAGAAGGCAGGCAGCGAGCTCGCGCTGCAGGGCTGAGCTCGCGGGCGGGCCTCACCTCCCGGTAGGGTCCCGCGTCGCTGTCTCGCAGCCTGCTATCTGTGGAAGACACAGCACNTCTTGATCTCTCTCAATTCTGAGCTTGTGAGGGGTTTTCTTTTTCCTGAAAGGGTTTTCACGTTTCCCCTAAGCTCCTGAACCCTGGACGAGAAGGCAGGCAGCGAGCTCGCGCTGCAGGGCTGAGCTCGCGGGCGGGCCTCACCTCCCGGTAGGGTCCCGCGTCGCTGTCTCGCAGCCTGCTATCTGTGGAAGACACAGCACAAGGTCACCGCACGCCGGGGCGGACGCCAGGCTCCTTCTGCGGCATAAGGACCACCGCCCGACGCCGGTGTGCCCTCCGTAAGCTCCATGGCACGGGGGTGGCCGCTGAGGGGCTGCACCACCAGGTCCAGGGAGCTCCGTTGCTCCTTCACGTCTGCTCAGGGCGGGGAGAGCCGCGGGGCCGGGGCAGAGAGCAGTCACAGGAGGGACGCGGAGCGCGGGCCCAGTCGTGTCGGCTCAGGGCGCCTTCAGCTGCGTCGCTTCCCTGCAGCGGCCGTTCCTCCAAAGACACAGCAGTAGCGGGCGCGCGGCTCCTGGGCGGCCGGCCCCGAGAACCCCCGGCCCCGCACAGGGACCGGCGCCCGAGGCCACCCCTCCAGACAGCGACAGGCATCCCCTCCTGCGCCAGCCGAGCCCGTCCCCCCACCAGAGGGGGGCCTGTGCCCTCTCCGGCTCCTCCTGGGGCCCCCTGTGTTCAGGGCACTGCCCAGGGGTCAGGGTCACTGCCTGACCCTCGGAACAGACCAGACCAGGAGACGAGCCCGCCCGGGTCAGCCCTCCAACCCCAAGGGCCGGGCCGCTGTCTGTGTGTTAGTGAGCATGAGCGTGAGAGTCTGTGTGTGCATGTGCGTGAGCTGCCAGGTGTTCTGTATGTGTCTGTGTGTGTGTGCTGGGGGTGAGTGAGGGAGGGTCTCTGTGTGTGCATGTATGTGAGTGTGGGAGACTGGGTGAGTGTGTNACAGACATGGAAACATGCATATGACACAGACACACAGGGACACACACATCACACACACATGTATACACATACACACATAAACACGAAATACAGACACGGAAACATGCACACAACATGCAGACACAGGGATGCACACACAGCGCACACACACACACAGCTGCAGTGTTTGTCACGAAACGGAAAACCCCCAGCACAGGTCCCCCCGGGCAGCAGGAAGGGTCTGACTCAACAGCTGGAGCTGCGCCCTCGGCAGGACCACCATCCAGGCCCCGTGTGTCTGTGTCACACGTGATTCTGACATGTGCAGCAGGAGCTAACAGTTCTGAGCAAAGAAAGTGGAGGCAGAGAAAGCGAGGTCTCCGTCTGGAGGTGATGAGGCCGGAAGGGCAGGCGGGTCTTCAGAAAAGGCCTAGAGAGATGCCAGCCCGCGGATGCCTCCAAACCCAGGCGAGAACAGCACCTTCAGCTCTGTGTGGCTCTGACGCGGGCTAGGTTTGCTGCGTGCGGTGCAGCGAGAGCAAACACGCATGGAGGCAAGAGCGCAGAGGCCACGGCGGGGTCAGGAGAGAGGGCCCCAGCTCCAACACAGCCCCTTCCACGGGGGTCAGCATGGAAGGAGGCTCGCCCCCTGAGCCAATGCACGCTATGGTGCAAAATCAACTATGAGGGGGGCTGTGTGCACACCTGCACGCACACCTGTACACACACCTGCACACACCAGCACATGGACACACACCTGCACACCCCTCAACACGCACCTGTACACACACCTGCACACACACGCCTGTGCACGCAGACAGACATGCTTCCCCTTGGACACACTGCCTCTGTCCCTTGAAGAAAGCACAGTTACAAACCACGGCGTCCACGTCAGACTCATCAGCGACGGGGCTGAGGACGGGCCCAACCCCGCTGCTCAGCGGGCACGCGATGCTGCACCCTGCCCCGCGTCAGGCTCCCGTCAGAACTAAGGTGAGGACGGGACATCAATGCCCTGAGGCGTGTCTTTCCCCTGAAGGGCGACGCATACCCTGGGATGCGGTCGGTGTAAAGCTTCTGGAGCTTCCTGGGTGGGGAGCCAGCGTTCGGCACAGCCCCTACCCTGCCCGCTGCCCTGGGCACCCCAGGCCCACGCACCCCAGCTTCCAGCCCCACAGGTGCCCCTCACTCTGAGGTACAGCAGGGCGGGGGGACAGGGCCAGGGAGCCACAGGGCTTTGTCTGGGGTGGTTAGTGGAGGACTGACCTCAAGCTCGGGGTCCCCGCCCAGAACACGGGTCCGGGGGACGGGCTGACTGCCGACCATTCTCCCGCACTGCAGGAGCGGGGCTGCCTCCAGGTGAGCACAGAAAAGCAAGGGCATGTCCCTGGCCTGCAGTGCCAGATCGTGCCCATGAGAGATGGAACCGCCCACTCACTCATTTTCCATCACGATGTAGCCATACTCCTCCTCGGGCAGCTGGACTTGCAGCCGCAGGCCTGGGCCGGGGGGTCGCTGTGCGCCGGCCCCGAGGTGCAGGTCCTCCTGGGGGGCAGCACCCGGCCCGGGCCTCGCCTGCGGCGGCCTCTGCAGCAGCTCCCTGGAGTAGGTCTGGCTCCGCACGTTCTCCACGCCTGCGCGCTCCTCCTCTGAAGACAGCGAGGCCTCGGCGTCATCCCCCTTCTTGCTCTCCGTCTTGAAGGGCTCGGTGAGACGGGGGGCTGCAGGCAGGAACGGAGACCCAGGGCCCTGCAGGAGGCCCCCCAGTTGGACGCCCAGACGGTTCACCTGGCATAAGGGAAACCAGCATGGGAACGTGCCCTGAGCGGCAGACAGACTGTCCGTTTTGGATGCTCAGGGCATGGGGTGCCGGTGTATGTGGGCCTGGGGGCCACAGTCGGCAGAATTAGGGTCTGGCCGTGTGCATCTCGTCTGGAGACCCCAAGCTCCGCTGGCCTAGTCCCCTGCGACTGGAATTGGGAACCGTGTCCCCAGACCCCACACCTCCCTCCACGTTGTTTCTGATGGACATTTGGAACACTTGTCGGTGTTTTCTTCCCCACTGGTGCTCAGGCACCGAGCCAGGACCCACTAACACGGCCTGCGGAGAAGCGCTCCAGGCGGGCTTCTTTCCCACCCACAGAGCAGAGTGTCTAGAGCCACAGCCCTGCCCTTGCCGATGAACAGGTTTCCTGCGTCCATGAGACGACAACAGGCCAGCAGAGGCTCTTCAGCAGGAGGACAGGCCCCTCAGTGGGCAGGTGTTGCCCACATCCAGCCTTTCCCAGACCCTCCTGACCAGCACTGCCATGGAAACCGATGGAAGCCCCCCACCTACCCCCCATCCACCAGGGGCTGCCCTGCTGGGGACCTGAGTTTTTATTTATTTAATTTTAGTGGATTCGAGTCCATACAGCCCCGCGTGCCTGGCGGCTGCCACGTGGACAACATGAGTCTGAAGGGTCCAGAGGCTTCTGATGTCCATTAAAGGGACCCCGGGCACGGGGCGGCCTTGACGGCACAAGGCGGGCGTGCGGTGCTGTCGCGCGACGTGACCCCCATCCCCCTGGGTGAGGAAGTTCTAAGGGACATTGATGTGCTGCCTGTACTGACCATTTTCCATACTCCTACAACGGACATACATTAGCACCTAATCTGAAAGCAGTATATACTAAAATACATACAATTTTGTGTGTACTCTTCTTGATCTCTCTCAATTCTGAGCTTGTGAGGGGTTTTCTTTTTCCTGAAAGGGTTTTCACGTTTCCCCTAAGCTCCTGAACCCTGGACGAGAAGGCAGGCAGCGAGCTCGCGCTGCAGGGCTGAGCTCGCGGGCGGGCCTCACCTCCCGGTAGGGTCCCGCGTCGCTGTCTCGCAGCCTGCTATCTGTGGAAGACACAGCACAAGGTCACCGCACGCCGGGGCGGACGCCAGGCTCCTTCTGCGGCATAAGGACCACCGCCCGACGCCGGTGTGCCCTCCATAAGCTCCATGGCACGGGGGTGGCCGCTGAGGGGCTGCACCACCAGGTCCAGGGAGCTCCGTTGCTCCTTCACGTCTGCTCAGGGCAGGGAGAGCCGCGGGGCCGGGGCAGAGAGCAGTCACAGGAGGGACGCGGAGCGCGGGCCCAGTCGTGTCGGCTCAGGGCGCCTTCAGCTGCGTCGCTTCCCTGCAGCGGCCGTTCCTCCAAAGACGCAGCAGTAGCGGGCGCGCGGCTCCTGGGCGGCTGGCCCCGAGAACCCCCGGCCCCGCACAGGGACCGGCGCCCGAGGCCACCCCTCCAGACAGCGACAGGCATCCCCTCCTGCGCCAGCCGAGCCCGTCCCCCCACCAGAGTGGGGCCTGTGCCCTCTCCGGCTCCTCCTGGGGCCCCCTGTGTTCAGGGCACTGCCCAGGGGTCAGGGTCACTGCCTGACCCTCGGAACAGACCAGACCAGGAGACGAGCCCGCCCGGGTCAGCCCTCCAACCCCAAGGGCCGGGCCGCTGTCTGCGTGTTAGTGAGCATGAGCGTGAGAGTCTGTGTGTGCATGTGCGTGAGCTGCCAGGTGTTCTGTATGTGTCTGTGTGTGTGTGCTGGGGGTGAGTGAGGGAGGGTCTCTGTGTGTGCATGTATGTGAGTGTGGGAGACTGGGTGAGTGTGTACGTCTATGTGTGCATGTATCTATGTGTGTGAGTGTGCCTGTGTGTGAGTGTGTGATGTGGGTTGTGTGTGTATGGTGAGTGAGTGTGAGTGTGTGACTGTATGTGGGTGGGTGTCTGTGTGTGTATACGGTGGGTGAGTGCCTGAGTGGGTTGTGTGAGTGTGTGTATGGTGAGTGTCTGTGTGAGACTGTGGGTGAGTTTGTGTGTGTGATATGGGTTGTGTGAGTGTGTGTATGGTGGGTGAGTGTCTGTGAGTGTGTGACTGTATGTGGGTGTGTCTGTGTGAGTGTGATGTGGGTTGTGTGAGTGTGTATTTGGTGGGTGAGTGTCTGAGTGTCTTGTGGGTGAGTTTGTGTGTGTGATGTGGGTTGTGTGAGTGTGTGAGAAGGATGTGTGTGTGCTGTGGTATGAAGGTCTCTGCGTTCTCGCTGGAGCCCCTCGGAGGCAGGTGTGAGCCTCGTACAGGCCCTTTCACTTGACCATTGGAGTCTCTGACTCTAACTTTCACTCACAAACCCCACACAAAGCGCTTCCGTCAGCCCTGCCCCTGCACGGAGGTGCCTCCCCTGCCTCTCCAGAGTGCAGCCCACCCTCCAACATGCCTGCCCTGCAAGCTCAGCCCGTTAGGAGAGCGTCCAGAGGCAGGGTCACACGGACCAAAGTTGTCACTGCAGACCCATCTCCCAGCAGCAAGCAGGCAGCACCGTGCGGCGACGTGTGAGCTCACCTGGCACGCGGTCTCTGTGCAGGGCGGCCCCCGCGCCGTTCGCCGCCTCCGCTCCACGTTCACTGCTCCTCCCGGCCGCACCCCCACTCGGCATCGCGCTCGCAAGGGCGCGGGCCACCTCGTCCACATCCAGGGCACTCAGACCCTCCACGCCGGCCGGGCGCTTCCGCAGGTCCTTCAGCAGCATCTGAACACGAGCTTCTAGACAGACACGCAAAAGGGAGACACACGGAAGCAAGGGCATCATTAGGAGGAGGAGGCGAGGCCGGCCGAGGAGCAGACGGGTGGACGGGGCACACAGCCATAAACTGGGAGCAGGAACCCCCGAGCGGAAGTCCTGCGGGGGCAGAGCAGGGCGTCTGAAGCCTAGAGCTCCCTGGACAGGCTGTCTACACACTGATGGGGAACAAGGGCCAGTGAGTCTGTGGGCAGACCACGGGAAGGACCAGGTTGGCAGGACAGAGAGAACCCTGGCGCGCGGGCATGGCATCAGGTAGCAGAGGTGAGACAGAACCTGAGAAGGAGGGGCAGAGGAAGGGAAACCCCACAGACCCCCAGGGCCAGCGACCAGCACCAATCCCACAGACCCCCAGGATCAGCAACCAGCACCAACCCCACACACCCCCAGGATCAGCAACCAGCACCAACCCCACACACCCCCAGGACCAGAACCAACCCCACACACCTCCAGAACCAGTGACCAGCACCAACCCTGTCTCTTATACACATCTCACCAGCACATGGACACACACCTGCANTACACCTGTCTCTTATACACATCTCCCCACACACCCCCAGGACCAGCACCAACCCCACACCCCCCCAGGATCAGCAACCAGCACCAACGCCACACACCCCCAGGACCAGAACCAACCCCACACACCTCCAGAACCAGTGACCAGCACCAACCCCACAGACCCCCAGGGCCAGCGACCAGCATCGAGTCCGAGGCTCAAGGCCCTCGGTCAGCTCCAGGAAGAGGAACAAAGAGCAGCACACAGCCAGGCTTCCCCGAGAAAACCAGGTGGACGAGATGTTACACCAGCCAGAGGCCAGGGCACGCCCCTGTCCTGGAGGCAGGACACACGTGACGGGATGCACACTTACACATGCGTAACTGTGACACACGTGATGGGATGCACACACACACGAACTGACCCACGTGATGGGATGCACACTTACACACGTGTAACTGACACGTGATGGGACGCACACTTACACACGCGTAACTGACAGTGATGGGACGCACACTTACACATGCGTAACTGACATATGTGATGGGAGCACACATACACACTTGTAACTGTGACACACGTGACAGGATGCACATGCACACACGCGTAACTGACACACGTGATGGGATGCACACTTAGACAAGCATAACTGTGACACATGCGATGGGATGTACACTTACACATGTGTAACCATGACACACATGACGTGATGCACATGCACACACGTGTAACTGACACACATGATGGGATACACACATGTAACTGATGCACGTGATGGGATGCACACGCACACACGTGTAACTGACCCACGTGACGGGATGCACATGCACACACGCATATCTGACACGTGATGGGATGCACACGCACACATGTGTAACTGTGACACACGTGATGAGATGCACACTTATACACACGTAACTGACACACGTGATGGGATGCACACTTACACACGCGTAACTGACACGTGATGGGACACACTTACATGCGTGTAACTGACATGCGATGGGATGCACACATACACATGCAACTGACACACGTGATGGGATGCACACACACGTAACTGACACGTGATGGGATGCACACTTACACAAGTGTAACTGTGACACACGTGATGGGATGCACACACACACGAACTGACCCACGTGATGGGATGCACACTTACACACGTGTAACTGACACGTGATGGGACGCACACTTACACACGCGTAACTGACAGTGATGGGACGCACACTTACACATGCGTAACTGACATATGTGATGGGAGCACACATACACACTTGTAACTGTGACACACGTGACAGGATGCACATGCACACACGCGTAACTGACACACGTGATGGGATGCACACTTAGACAAGCATAACTGTGACACATGCGATGGGATGTACACTTACACATGTGTAACCATGACACACATGACGTGATGCACATGCACACACGTGTAACTGACACACATGATGGGATACACACATGTAACTGATGCACGTGATGGGATGCACACGCACACACGTGTAACTGACCCACGTGACGGGATGCACATGCACACACGCATATCTGACACGTGATGGGATGCACACGCACACATGTGTAACTGTGACACACGTGATGAGATGCACACTTATACACACGTAACTGACACACGTGATGGGATGCACACTTACACACGCGTAACTGACACGTGATGGGACACACTTACATGCGTGTAACTGACATGCGATGGGATGCACACATACACATGCAACTGACACACGTGATGGGATGCACACACACGTAACTGACACGTGATGGGATGCACACTTACACACGTGTAACTGTGACAGACGTGATGGGATGCACACTTACACAAGCATAACTGTGACACACGTGATGGGATGCACACTTACACATGTGTAACTGTGACACACGTGATGGGATGCACACACACACACGTAACTGACGTGATGGGATGCACACTTACACAAGCATAACTGTGACACGTGATGGGATGCACACTTATACACATGTAACTGACACACGTGATGGGATCCACACACACGCGTAACTGACACATGATGGGATGCACACTTACACACGTGTAACTGACACACGTGATGGGATGCACACTTACACGTAATTGACACACGCGATGGGGCGCACACTTACACACGTGTAACTGTGACACGTGACGGGATGCACGCACACACATGTAACTGACACACGTGATGGGATGCAAACTTAAACAAGCATAACTGACACACACGATGGGATGCACACTTACACACGTGTAACCATGACACACATGATGGGATGCACATGCACACACGTGTAACTGACACACGTGATGTGATGCACACTTATACAAGCATAACTGTGACACACACGATGGGATGCACACTTACACATGTGTAACAGTGACACACATGACGGGATGCACACACATGCATAATTGACACACGTGACGTGATACACATGCCCACACGCGTAACTGTGACACACATGACATGATGCACAGTTACACACTGGCCTATTTATACATGAGGGAGGCAGTTGAACCACTGAAAGGGAAGGTGTCTAAATTCAGAAGTCTAGTTACCCAGCGAAAATATTCTTCAAACACCAGAGTGGAAGAAAGACATTCATTTTCGCATTATTGAAAAAGAGACTTAGGTTCCACCCCTCTGGGCCGCTGGCCCTTCTGATCACCCCAGTCCAGCAGCCGGGGCCACCCTCTGCCCCAGAGCCCTGGCCTCACCCTCACCTGCTGGACCTGCGCCCCAAACCCTGCCCGCCTCACCCACCTCCTGCAAAACCACTGCAAGGCCGCGCCACGGCTCCCTGCCTCCACCCCGCCAGCACCTGCCTCTAGGGAAGCCATCTTTCCATCAGAACCCTCTCCCGACTTGCTGGTCTCACCAGGCCGGGACAGCAATAAAGCCTGTGCTTCAAGACAGCTCCCCCTGGAGGGAAGTGAGCTGGGCGCCTTCCCGCTGCCGCTGCCCCAGAGGCCACGCCCCAGAGCCCGGGGAGGCCCTGCCCCCGCTCCCCTCCCCCACAGCCCTACCTGCAGCCCCACAGANCGACGGACTGTGGGCCAGCACCCATCCATGGCCCGAGGACTGGGGACCCCTGCCCCACCTCCAGACCTGGAGCACGGCCAGAGATGTGTATAAGAGACAGCCCCAGAGCCCGGGGAGGCCCTGCCCCCGCTCCCCTCCCCCACAGCCCTACCTGCAGCCCCACAGACGCCCCCCGAACGTTCAGGGACCCAACACTCGCTCAGAAATAACTTCCAGCGGTGAACTCGGGAAAACACTTCCCATTGCCTCACAAACACACACTAAAATACAGAAAGGCGTGCCTGACACAGGGGCGCGGGGGCTCCAGGCATGCACTACCCTGCCCAGCGCGCACAGCACCGCCAGGGTTCCGCTCTCCTCGACTGACGAAGGGCCCGTGTGTTTACAGACGAGAGAAGCTAAGGCACAGTGACAAGCGAGAAGAACAACGCTCAGTGGTCTCTTAACCTCCTACCTCACAACGCGCCACCCTTCACTGTCCGATCACAGCCGGGGTGGAGACGGGAGGAGCTCCAGGGCCTGGGGTCAGAGGACAGGCCCTTCAGGCGCCATCCCCCAGGGGCCAGAGCGCGCTGGACCCACCACGGCGTCCTGGACACTGACCCTGGCGGGAAATGGATCAGTCCACAAACGAGAGGTCTTGACAAGTATTGGATCCAACGTGTGTTTCTGCTGGACGCAAACTGAGCCAGGAAAGGCGGCCCAGGATGATGCTCTGTTGCTGAGCCCGGGGGCTCACCGGGGATCTGCTCCGGGTCTCCACTGGGCCACCCGAGGCACAGGGTGGCATCCATCCTAGTGAGAGTACAAAAGGCGGACCCCCACCCCAACTGTGCCCTGCGAGGACGTCTCACGACCCAGTTAAGCCCCTGAGCCGTGCTGATGGCTGGCCTCAAGGCGTCTAGAACAATTCCTTCTCAGTTCTTCCTCTCCAGCCCCTCCCACCCTCAGCAGTCCCCAACCTGTTTGGCACCAGGGGCCAGTTTCATGCAGATAGTTTCTCCACGGTCGGGACAGGGGCATGGCTCAGGCGGTGATGTGAGTGACAGGGAGCAATGGGGAGCCGCAGATGGAGCTGGGCCCGCTGCCCGCCACTCCCCTCCTGCTGTGCGCCCGGGTCCCGACGGACTGTGGGCCAGCACCCATCCATGGCCCGAGGACTGGGGACCCCTGCCCCACCTCCAGACCTGGAGCACGGCCAGGTGGGGTGACCGTGCTAGAATCGTAATGAGAACAGAGCACACGAGGGTCGGGGTAACAGCTCAGACCCTGGGCTGCAGTGAACTGGCCACAGACAAAACTGTAGCTGAGGCATCACAGTCTCACGGGCACGTCCGACTGGCGGGTGATAGTGTCCACGTCCCCTGCCTCCCTGGTGCCCGCCTCGGCAGCCGGGGTCTGCCAGCTCCCTGTGCAGCAGACCCTCCATCCTTTCTGCCTGCACGCATCCCTTCACTGGGCTCTCAGGCTGCCAGAGGCCAGGTCACAGGGAGACGTGTGACCACGAGACCCAGGCCTCCCAGGGGCTCAACCTAAGCCGCGCTGCTCAGGAGCAGGGCGCCTCCCAGCCCTGCCCTCTTCTCCTTCCCTCCTCGAGTGCCTGTGTGCAGCCCAGCTGCCTGTCAGGAAGCAGGAGCAAAGCAGTCAGCAAAGCCCCCGCTTCCACAGAGCACTCACCCATCGTGGAAGAGACAAGGCAGACAGACGCCAGCAGGCACGCCCGGCGGCGCCGCGCTGAGCCCGCCTAGCCGTGCAGTCGTGCCTGACTCTGCGACCCCAGGGCCTGTGGCCCGCCAGGCTCCTCCGTCCATGGGAGTCTCCAGGCAAGAGTGCTGGAGTGGGGTGCCGCGCCCTCCTCCAGGGGACCTTCCCAGCCCAGGGATCCAACCCAGGTCTCCTGCACTGCGGTGGATTTCTTTACCGTCTGAGCCACCAGGGAAGGCCCTGGTGCTGATGGGGCCGTGGAAATGATAACCCAGAGTTGGAGACCGGGGCAGTGGGAAGGGCAGATGCTCTGACAGGACTGTCAGAGGAAAGCTCACAGAGACCCGGGGAAGGGGTCCTGAGCCCAGGGACCACCCGGAGGACACGCTCTGCAAGCAGAGGAGACGCGCGCAAAGCCCTGAGCAGCGGGGCTGGAAGGACAGAGGAAGGCTAGAGGGTGACCCCGAGCAGCGGAGCGGCGGCTCGGGGTGGGGGGCCCACAGGCTCTCAGACTGCGACACGCCCCCGGGACCCTGCTGAGTGGGACGAGAAGCCCTGCTGGGTTTGAGCAGTGAGCCGTCAACCGATTCACAATGTCACGAGGCCTGCAGGCTGGATACAGGGCAGAGCAGGGCAGCTGCACGGGGCTCCTGCAGGAACCTGGCAGGATGGCGTGGGGCAGGCGGAGCTGCTGGGGGTCCACGCGGGCTTCTACAGCAGGGCTGGGCGCACCGGACGTGGGTGCAGGGGTCGGCGCTGAGCCCAGCAGACAGTGACCAACGGCGAGGCTGGAGCTTATGAGGTCAGCTCCCAAAGTCCGGGAACCTGGGGCCCTCAACAGCCCCTCAAAGCATCCTGCGGGGTGGTGGTATGTTTTATGCAATCCACGCAGGGCAAGTGAGACCACAAATCCTAGAAGACCCACCACAGATGAGGGCCACGATCGTGTGAGGCTACAGAATGCTCTGCAGAGACCCTTCCAGTCTCGGGGCCTGCCTGTGTAGACGAGGCAGGGATTCCCACTGGAAGGGGCTACAGAGAAAGCGAAATCAAACGTGCAGACTGTTGCCCGCATCCCACAAGCAGAGCGAACGGGGAAGCTGTGCCCTCCTCCAGCGACCTGTCCTGATGGCTAATAGCTCGGGAAACCCTCCCGAAGGTCCCCACATGCCTTCCCTTTGATGTCCCTCAGCTCTCATCTCCTTATCTGGAGGGACGTGCAGCATGAAAAAGCTCATGCTCATGGAGTTAAAGACCAGTGACCGGAGGGACCTTGCACAGGTCTCTGTGACACAGTAAGAAACACCCGCCTTCAAAGCGGAATAGTAGCATAAACCGCTGACACTGTCTCTTCCCACGCAAAAGGGAGACTTTCCAGATCATGAGTGAAAGATAACCAGGAAACCCTTAGCGGGGCAGTGAGAGACGCTGAGCGGCTGGCCATTTCGGAGGAGAGTGGGCAACGCGAGTTAGGGATCACCCACCACGGGAGTGCCGCCCCCCACGCTGAGTCAGCGCAGAGGTGTCCGCCGTCGGCCTCTGAAGACGAGTGGGGCGGGGAGGCCCTCTTTAAAGGTGCAGCTGGCCCCGAGGCCTGAGGAGGCACCGCAGCGCAGTCAAACGCTACCCGTGTCAAAGCGGAACTGTTCTGTCAGCCGCACCATGTAATTCCGAGATCCGGCCGGCTTATAATGACATTTTAAGTAGCTTTCAGCGTGCCACGTGGGCTCTAGCTGAGCAATTACATGAAATGTCAGGACATCAGACACGGGGGGCCTGGAGCAGGAGACCAGCTCCCTGCACAGCTGCCATGGGCCCGACCCCCGGGAGGCAACGTATGAACAGGGCCCCCGACACACGCTGCAGCTCCAGAGAAGACACAGCGGCGAGCAGCCAGCCTCACCAGAAAGCCACTGCCACAGAGGGTGCGACTCGGGCAGACAGATCCTGCTCCCGAGTGCCTCTGTCAGCGAGTGTTCACGAGAGTGCACCGTTCAGGCAGGTCCACACACACACGTCATCACCACGACCATCACCGTGACCATGACCATCAGCTTCATCACCATCAGCTTCATCACCATCACCACCACCATCAACAACACCATCACCTTCACCACCATGACCANAAGCCACTGCCACAGAGGGTGCGACTCGGGCAGACAGATCCTGCTCCCGAGTGCCTCTGTCAGCGAGTGTTCACAAGAGTGCACCGTTCAGGCAGGTCCACACACACACGTCATCACCACCACCGTCACCGTGACCGTGACCATGACCATCACCACGACCATCACCGTGACCATGACCTTCACCTTCATCACCACCACCATTATCACCGTCAAGACTATCACCCTCATAATCACCATCACTACCACCACCATCATCAGGAGGAATTTCCTGGGTTCCTTTTGTTTAGAAAGTATACAATTCATATAATTGTTAGAATCCACCTCCGGTATTTTGCAAAGGGTTTAGACAAATTCCGCGAGAGATTATTACTTTACCCTGACCTCACCTGGGCCTCCACCCAGGAGATCTGGGCATAATTGTCACACGTTGGCTTCCTGTCTATTTTCACTGAAAGCAGCACAAGTAAATTGTGTTTTCCTCCCAACCTGGGGCCTGTGGTGTCCCGCCAGGCGGCACACATCACTCAGGCTGGATGAAAAGCCCACAGCTGGGATAGAGCGTCCAGCACCCACGCAGGCCACGGTGTCCATACTCACAGACTGCAGGCACCGATCTCAGTTACACGCAATATTGAGTCACAGCACAAAAAATCAAATCAGCTTCGGCCTTGATCGTGTGATTCACTTGGTAGTGAGGCTGGAAGTCTAAGTGTTACTAAGGGATGGTTCGTTTAGACTCACGTGAGGCTGAACCCTCAGGGGAGCATCCTAGACACGTGCTGGGGGACACATGCAGCCTGGAGCAGGCAACGCCTCGGGAAGGGCTGCCCGGGACCAGCCCCAGAAACCTGTCAGCTCAGTGGGCTGAGCCCACAAGGCGCCTGGATCCCACTCACAGGATCCGCTCTGGGTGTGAGAGCAGTGAACCCTCTCCGGGCGAAGGCTGGATGGCAGGCGGCCAGGCGTGCAGCTCCACGCTGCAGTTCCGCAGCTGAGAGCCGCATCTGGACCAGAGCTGGTGTGCAGGCACCTCAGCTTTTACAGACAAAAAGTGGACGGGGTAGTTTTCATCGCCTAAGGGTGCCCGGGGCTCATGAGCCTCGCCCGAATTTTCACCGAGAGCTGGAGGAAGAGCAAGCCCCGGCAGATGAGCTGGAGGGACCGGGGGGGTGGGGAGCAGCGGGCTGTGCCCCAGGTGGGCTGGAGGGGGGTGAGGCCTCGCAAACACGCCCGGGCACCAGAGGGCACAGCAGCGCGCACGGCGCTGACCCGGGGCGGCACGCTCAGAGCGACCTGCTCTGCACGTGGAGAACTCGGGGTCTCCCCGTAACCATTCCCTACTTTCACAACTGGCTACAAGCACAGCAAACAGCCTTCACAGGCTCTGGTTCCCGTGGAGAGCCGAGGACAGGACCGGAGAGCAGCGCTCGGTGGGCTGTGTTCCTGGCTGCCGACCGGGGCTCCGTCCTGACAGCAGAGGCGGGCCCGGCGGCTGCACCCCACTGCGCGCCCCGGCACGTGCCCTTCCCAGGCTCCTACTGCACATGGGGCTTTTCATGTTACGTGAATTCAAGCTTTTTCACGGGAACAAGGTGTGAACAGTGAATAAACAAAGGAAGAGGGTCTCATGTCTAAGTTTTTACCAAACACACATTCCCCACACACATGAAGTCAGACTGACGCATTTGGGAGCAGGCATGGGCTCTCCTGAGCCATGACGACCACGGATCGGACTCGACTGGCCTGCGGGAGGGGACCCGGGAGGGGACCAGTCCTGAGCCACTGACGCCTCTCATCTGCGCTTCAGCCCTCTGGGTGCCCAGCACCGCCGCAGAGCAAGGGCACCCACTCGCTGACCTCGAAGCACCTGCTGGAGGGACAAGAGCACGTGGGCTGCTCCCCAGGGCTGAGACGCTGGGCGCCAGCGTGGAAACCTGCTGCCCGAACCCTCAGCGCCGAGCCGGGCGCGGGTCACCCGAGCGCCTCCGGGCCTCAGCCAGTCGGGCGATAACACTGCCCACCAGTGTCCCATCATAACCCTGATCCCAACACACCCATCACAACCCTGACCCCAACGCAACTCCCCTTGAGCCCTGGCTCTGGCAGCCAGTAGGGCTGAACCTCTGAGCCCCCAAGACACCTCTGACAAACAGCCGCTCCTTCAAGACTGGGGAGGTGGTTGATACACCTAATAACACAGAGAAACAGGCACAGAGAAATTAGGCAAAAAAAAAATGAAGAGACAGAGGAATATGTTCCAATGAAAAGAACAAGACAAAACCTCTGAAAAAGAACTCAGTGAAACAGAGACAAGCAACTCACCCGGAAGGGTGTGAAGAAATAAAGACGCTCACTGAACCCAGGAGGAGAACGGTGAGCACAACCAGAGATGGACAAAGGGACAGGAATTGTACGAAAGCACCAAACAGAAGCTATGACGGAACATAGAAATGTGCTGGAAGGGTTCAGCCGCAGACTGGATGAGGCAGAACGGGAATCAGCAGCTGGACGACGAGCAGTGGAGCTCACCCAGACGGAGCAGGAAAACGAAAGAGAACATGAAGACACCCTAAAGGGCCCTGGGACAAGATCCAGTGAAACACGTCTGCTTTATGGGGACTCCAGAAGGAGACGAGACAAAGGGCCAGAAAATTAGTGGGAGCAATAGTGATAAAAACTTCCCTAATCTGGGGAAGGAAACAGACATCCAGGCTGCCTGCCAATGCAGGAGACGTCAATTCAATCCCTTGGTTGGGAAGATGCCCTGGAGTAGGAAACGGCAACCCGCTCCAGGATTCTGGCCTGGAGAGTTCCGTGGTCAGAGGAGCCTGGAGGGCCCCAGTCCACAGGATCACAAAGAACTGGACATGATATGCAGCTCCTGGAAGCGCACAGAACTCTGGAGAAGATGAACCCAAAGAGACACCAACACACCAGTTCAGGTGCTAAGTCGTGTCTGACTCTTTGAGACCCCATGGACTACAGCACAGCAGGCTTCCCTGTCCAACCCCAACTCCCAGAGCTTACTCAAACTCATGTCCATCGAGTCAGTGATGCCATCTCATCCTCTGTTGTCCCCTTTTCTTCCCACCTTCAATCTCTCCTCAGAGTCTTTTCCAAGAAGTCAGTTATTCGCATCAGGTGGCCAAAGTATTGGAGCTTCAGCTTCAGCATCAGTCCTTCCAACAAATATTCAGGACTGATTTCCTTTAGGATGGACTGGTTGGATGTTCTTGCAGTCCA
The DNA here is from genome assembly GCA_006408735.1 of Sylvicapra grimmia. Lineage (NCBI taxonomy): Eukaryota > Metazoa > Chordata > Mammalia > Artiodactyla > Bovidae > Sylvicapra > Sylvicapra grimmia. The sequence goes on along the minus strand of SJYH01001230.1, from coordinate 320,137 downwards.
AGGGACTCTTAAGATTCTTCTCCAACACCACAGTTCAAAAGCATCAATTCTTCTGTGCTCAGCTTCCTTTATAGTCCAACTCTCACATCCATACATGACCACTGGAAAAACCATAGCCTTGACTAGATGGATCTTTGTTGGCAAAATATGCTGTCAGAGAAGGCAATGGCACCCCACTCCAGTACTCTTGCCTGAAAAATCCCATGGACAGAGGAGCCTGGTGGGCCGCAGTCCACGGGGTCGCTGAGAGTTGGACACGACTCAGTGACTTCACTTTCACTTCTCACTTTCATGCACTGGAGAAGGAAATGGCAACCCATTCCAGCGTTCTTGCCTGGAGAATCCCTGGGATGGCAGAGCCTGGTGGGCTGCCGTCTGCGGGGTTGCAGAGTCGGACACGACTGAAGTGACTCAGCAGCAGCAGGCTGAGCATAGCTTTTCTTCCAAGGAGCAAGCGTCTTTTTTAATTTCATGGCTGCAGTCACCATCTGCAGTGATTTTGGAGCCCAAGAAAATAAAGTCTCTCACTGTTTCCATTGTTTCCCCATCTATTTGCCATGAAGTGATGAGACCAGATGCCACAATCTTAGTTTCTTGAATGTTGAGCTTTAAGCCAGCTTTTTCACTCTTCTCTTTCACTTTCATCAAGAGGCTCTTTAGTTCTTCCTCACTTTCTGACATAAGGGTGGTGTCATCTGCATATCTGAATTTACTGAAATTTCTCCCAGCAGTCTTGATTTCAGCTTGTGCTTCATCCAGCCGGGCATTTCTCATGATGTACTCTGTGTATAAGTTAAATAAGCAGGGAGACAATATACAGCCTTGACGCACTCCTTTCCCAATTTGGAACCAGTCCATTGTTCCATCATCTCCACTAACACCAACACATATTATAACTAAAACAGTAAAAGTTAAGGATAATGAGAGAATCCTAAAAGCAGCAAGAGAAAAACAGCTTGTTATACGCAAGGGAACCCCATGAGGCTGTCAGCGGGCTTTTAGCAGAAGCTTTGCAGGCCAGAACAGAGAGGCCTGACATGTTCAAACTGCTGAAAGGAAGCCACTTCCAACCAAGAATTCTCCAGCAGGCAAGGTTATCATGCCTTGCTCACGGATCAGAAGAATTCATATTGCTAAACTGTTCCTACTACCCCAAGGGGTTTCCGAGGTGGCTTAGTGGTTAAAGAAACTGCCTGCCAACGCAGGAGGCTCCAGAGATGTCAATTTGATCCCTGGGACGGGAAGATCCCCCGGAGGANATCATGCCTTGCTCATGGATCAGAAGAATTCATATTGCTAAACTGTTCCTACTACCCCAAGGGGTTTCCGAGGTGGCTTAGTGGTTAAAGAAACTGCCTGCCAACGCAGGAGGCTCCAGAGATGTCAATTTGATCCCTGGGACGGGAAGATCCCCCGGAGGAGGAAATGGCAACCCACTCCTGGATTCTTGCCTAGAGAATTCCATGGACAGAGGAGCCTTGGGCCCCAGTCCACAGGGTTGCAAAGAGTCGGACACGGCTGACCACACATGCGGGCACGGTTATAAAATAGCGAGACATGGGCACAAAGCAGACACGGGGGTCAGAGGAGCAAGACCGAGCGCTCCTACGGTCAATTAACCTCCAATAAAGGAGCTAAAATATATAAGGGAGAAAAGACCGTCTCCTCAGTAAATGGTGTCAGGAAAACTGAACAGGCACATGTAAAAGAATGAAATCATACTACAAACTCACACCACACACAAAAATTAACTTCAAACGCATTAAAGACTTGAATCTAAGACCCGAAATCCTGAAAGTCCTAGATGAAAACATACACAGTGACTTCACAGTAACTTCGTGACATCCTAGAGATATTTTCGTGGATCTGACACCAAAGGCAAGGGAAACACATGCAAAAAAATACACAAATGGAACAATGTCAAACTAAAAGCTTCCACACAA
>SJYH01001230.1:265224-279125 GCA_006408735.1 Sylvicapra grimmia | reverse complement strand
GGAAGGGGAGGGGTGAGGCCAGGAGGGGGAGGGGTGAGACCAGGAGGGGAAGTGGGAGGAGCAGGGGGAGGCCCACGCCTCGGGCTGCAGGCTCCGGGCAGGGATATCACCCTTCTGGTGACGAGCTTCCTCAGGTGTAAAAGGACCGTCTCACATTTGCCACAAGCGAGAGATCAGACCAGATGTGTTTCATTCACACCGGCACGTGGCTGCCCTGTAACTGAGGTACCCATGGAAACGGCAGGTGGACGGGACCCCCGTGGGGGAGTCTGACCTCTCCCAGGTGGCCGAGGCCCCGGCCCCCGCATCTCGGGCACCACGGGCAGCTCCCAGCAGGCGCGAGGTTCCAGGCTGTGCTCCGTCACGGGCTGGGCGTGTGGCCCGAGGGGTGCTGGCGATGTCCTCCTCGGGGGTCGGAGCCCGGGCCCGAGCCCCAGCAGAGAAGCCTCATCTGAGAAGCTTGATCCGGCGGGTCCCTCGACACAGAACGGCACCCCCTGAAGGAGCCCCAGACGGGACCCGCTTGGCGGGTACTCCGAGGCCACAGCAGCAGCGCCGGTTCTCCTGAGACCTGGATGGACCCACCCGGCTGCGGGCAGGACCCGGAGCCCGCACGGGAGGGGTGGGCGCAGGACTCGTGGTCCTGACAGAGTCCCCATTACCACCCGCCTGGCGCCGCGAGCACCCCGTGAGCAGGGCCCCCACCCAACTCCCCCAGAGAGCCCGCCTGGGAAACACGATCTCGGGCACGTCGAGGCCCAGCGACAGAGGCAGGGACGCAGAAGTTGGGACGCCGCCTCCCTGAGCCCTACATCTGCACGATGCTGCCTCCGTGGTGCGCAGACGGTGCCTGGTCTGGATACCGCGCAAGTGGACGATGTGGGTGAGGCTCGGGCGCAGACGGCTTTATTTATTAGACTTGTTTAAGACACACTGTCTCCTGCCTCTGCTACATGAAGTGAGAGAGTGAGCAAAAGTCGCTCAGTCATGTCCAACTCTTTGCGACCCCATGGACCACACAATCCAGGCAAGAATACTGGAGTGGGTAGCCGTTCCCTTCTCCAGGGGAACTTCCCAACCCAGGCATCGAGCCCAGGGCTCCCACACTGGTACACGGGGCACAATGCAGATGCCCACAGGAGTTACGGTCCGCACCTACGGGAATGGGTTAGGCACCAGCGTGCAGAGCCGAGAGTGCGACTGGGCTCCGGCGATGACCGAGTGTGGAGGCCCAGCGCGGTGGGCGGCTCCTGTGACCTGGAGGCAGCTTCCATGGGGGAGTGATGAAGAGAAACAGGACGTGTCATGGGCTGCAGGCTTGTGTCCCCCAAATCCACGTGCTAAAGCCCAGCCCGGGGCGTCCCCAGGGGGCGGGGCCCGGGCGGGGCTGAGGGCCCTGAGGGAGGCCGCCTGGAGGCACCAGAGCCCCTAGCAGAAGAGGACCCCGCCGCCTGCGGGCGCATCAGGACAGAGGGAAGGCGCCGTCTGCAAAACAAAATGTGCGGCCGCGCCAGCGGGGCGCCCTGACCTTGGACCTCTGGCCCCCAGACTATGCGCAGCTTCCACCCCACCTGGGGCTCCACTCAGAGAGGAATGAGGCAGAATCTGTTCAGTGAGCAAGGTGAGCGTGTGGGTCCCGGGCCTGGTCACACACCCGAGGATGGTGTGAGCTGCGGACGCTGGCCCGGGGCAGGTGCCCCGAGGGTCACAGCCACGCCAGGGCCATGCCTCCGCGGTCTGGGCTCTCGGGCACCTCGCAGGACTCCCACCTCCACAGGAGAGGAGGCCTGAGCCCAGGGTCCTGTCACCCGCCTGAGCCCGCCTCTCCGTTGCCATGGCAACCCCAGCACCGTAGCCCCCAGGGCAGGTGGAGGGTGGGGTCTGCAGCCTGGACCCCATGCCTGCAAGCTCCAGCACGTCCGCCTCACGGCCACGTCCACTGCAGAGTCTGGGCCGGGGCAGGGGCCGAGTTGGCCCCCTGGCACCAATGCCACCCCCGCCCCCACGCCTCCGGGTGGGCCAGGCGATGGGAACAGACAGCTCTGCGTGGGTGGACCGGCGCTTGTTGCTCCTCGGTTACTTGCACGCGGTTCCTGGCGCCCCGCAGGGCAGAGCTGCCCCCCACCCTCGCCTCCGCACTGGATAAGGCAGCGAACGACGCTCACGTTCCCCAACCATCTGGAGGCGCGCAAGCCCTGCGCCCAGCCGCCCGCCCCATGGACCCTGGGCAGGCTACAGAGGACAGGAGGGGTCAGGGTGTGGTCACAGCTGAGCGCGGAAATTGAGGGATGCTGGGCAGTTGATCCAGGAAAGTGTGGCCAGGAAACAGCACAAGCTCCCTAAACAAGGTGGGTGGTGTGATGTGCAGACCCAAGGCAGGCCTTTGCCTGCCCTGACCCCGCCCTGACCCCGCCCTGCCCAGAGACGAGACTGACAAACCCGCTGCCCGGATGGACGCCGCCTTTCTCAGAGAGGCCTGCCTTTCTTCCCGGAACCGAGGCTCACTGCGGAGGGGTCCATTCGACCCAAGGTCCCTCACCTCCCCCTCACGACCCAAGAACCAGAGAGGAGTTGAGGGCACGGCTCCCCCACATGGCATGAACTATGCAGAAGTGTCCTCCCCCTTATGCCAAGCCCTTCAAATACGCATCGAGCGCTCATGCCGGGACAGTTTAACATAAACTTACGATCTTTGCTCCCATTAACTGACCTCCTCCGTCAGGCTGTGTCACGTCTAGTCACCTGAACCTGAGCATACACAGGCGCCCGGGCCGAGCCAGTGACCAGAGCGGGCCTGGCCATCGGTCACCAGAGAGCNGCCAATCTCTGCTCATCACTTTGGGGTCCTGTCACAACTCAGACTCGGGGCTGCACCCCCAGCCTCCAGAGGAGCACGCTGGCCCGGAGACCGGCACCAGGCGCCCTCTCCCACCCCCGGCCCCGCCGGGCGCAGGTGTACACAGACCCAGACCCGCGACGCTCCATCGCCCCTCGTTCCCCTGCCTGTCCTCTATATCACAGTATTTCACGGTTTCAATTCCTTGTGTGATGGGGTCAGCAACACCAATAGTTAAGGATAGTGAAGGGGGCTTACAAAATACTTGTTATAAAGAGGGCCGGGACCTGGTTGAAGCTTGAACCCCACCATTTGGGCCACGTGGGAGCTGCCGTGACTTCCTGCAGCGGCTGTGAACTTGGTCTTGAGGGGCTCCAGGGAGGGGGCTTGTGGGTTCAGCAAAGGAAGCTGAATGACCAGAGAAAGATGGGGTGGGAGGCCTGGACACGCTGGGATGGTGGGGATGCCGGCATCTGCGTAGTGGGGGGCAGCGGCCCCGAGCCCAGGGCATCTCTGGGTCCGTGAATCAGGTGGCCGTCCAGGAGAGGAGAGGTCACCCTGGCCCTGGGTTTGCTTGGGAGAAAGAAACATGTGTATCCATGGGTGCCCTTCATCTCTGGTCTCTGGAGGCTGCTCCCACCCATCTTAACAGAAAATAAACCCAGGCGGGCAGGAACCACACTCACGTTTGAACCTCCACCCAGGACACAGGCATCATCTTGGTTAAAATGCTCAGTTTGCAAGGTTTCCAGAGGAACCCAAGTCATTTCATTTCTGAAGACTTTACTCGGAATGTTTACCTGCCACATGACAAAGGGGGGCAGAGTTCCCTGGGGACAGGGTCCCCTCTCGGTCGACAGAGGTGGTCTCCTGCCTGCCATCCACGTGCAGACCACCTCAAGGAGGCTGACGTAGTGAGACTGGAGTCTCCTGCCCTCACTGGCCCAGCTCTCCCACACCACTGAGCAGGGGTTCGGTTCCGGAAGTGAAGGCAGAAGACGGCAAGGAGACCCGTCCCCTTGGGCTGCCCGGCTCCAGTCTGCCATCCAGAGGGCCAGCAGCCGCCCTGGCCTGCATCCTGGGGCCCAGCGAGCTGCTCCAAGGGCCAGCTCGGCTCTGGGCTCCTCAGTAGACCAAGCTCCATAAGTGACTCTGCACAAACCAAGAGCGGGGGCTCCATGGGGGATCCTGTGTTCAGTTCAGTTCAGTCGCTCAGTCGTGTCTCACTCTTTGCGACCCCATGGACTCCCTGTCCATCACCAACTCCCAGAGTTTACCCAAACTGATGTCCATTGAGTCAGTGATGTGATCCAACCATCACATCCTCTGTCTTCTCCTTCTACCACCTTCAATCTTTCCCAGGATCAGAGTCTTTTCAGATGAGTCAGCCTTCGCATCAGGTGGCCAAAATATTGGAGTTTCAGCTTCAACATCAGTCCTTCCAATAAGTATCCAAGACTGATTTCCCTTAGGATGGACTGGTTGGATCTCCTTGCAGTCCAAGGAACTCTCAAGAGTCTTCTCCAACACCACAATTCACAAGCATCAATTCTTCGGCACTCAGCTTTCTTTATAGTCCAACTCTCACATCCATACATGACCACTGGAAAAACCACAGCCTTGACTAGACGGACCTTTGCTGTCCTGTGTTAGCCAGGGTCAACCCTTTGTTCTTACTTCCTCTCCCAGACCATGGTTACTGGGCTCCCCCAAATACCCAAGCCAGCAAATTTACTGAGCAAAATGCCTAGAGAAAAGGCCCAGCAATGCAACTCAGAGGCACCCCTGGAAAAAAGCATCACCCAAAAATGCACTAAATTAGGATTTAATTGCTAGAAATCACTTTTAATTACTAAAAATTATCACAAATTACTTGTTGAACAGACACATTCTTTCACCACCATTAATAATTTAAAATAGCTAATTGCATGTAATTGGGAGTAATTTTTGCTCTTTGGTGAGAGGCAAGGTGCTGTGTTCTGCTGCCTGGCCAGGCTGGGCCTCCCTTGAGGCGCTTCTGTGGGCGGTGCCCCCAGGCTGGGTCTCCCAGGAGAGAAAGCAGCCAGCAGGGCCAGGTGGCCACCGCCTCCCCGTGATGAGGGTGCTGTCTGTCCAGAGAAACGTGGGATTCAGAGCTCCTGGGGCAGCCAGCCTGCTCCTCCAGCCTCACCATGGATGCTTCCAGCAGGACGGAGCTCCTTCCCAGATGCAACTGCTCATGGGTGAAGCAGCAGGAGCCATCTGCCTCCCACAGGTTGCCCCCCGCCCCCCCAGAAAAAAGGGCTTCAAGGTCAAGGGTCACCACTGAATCAGTCACTGTGATTGAGGAGACCACCACCTCCTGATCTGACTAAACCCAAGCCAGCGGGACCACCCTGTGTATACAAAGCTGGGAGGGGCTGGTGGAATTCCAGCCCAGGGAACATGAGGCTCTCATGTGTCCGTGCAGATGTGGCCGCTGGGTTCTTCCACTCCTGATCCACAGTCCTGGGTCCACAGGCCCTGGGTCCACGGGCCTGGGTCCACAGACCTTGGATACACAGGCCCTGGGTTCACAGTCCTGGGTCCACGGGCCCTGAATCCACAGGCCCTGGGTCCACATGCCCTAGGTCCACGGGCCTGGGTCCACGGGCCCTGGGTCCACGTGCCCTGGGTCCATGGGCCTGGGTCCACGTGCCCTGGGTCCACGTGCCCTGGGTCCATGGGCTCTGGATACATGTGCCCTAGGTCCACGGGCCTGGGTCCATGGGCCCTGGGTCCACGTGCCCTGGGTCCATGGGCCTGGGTCCACAGACCTTGGATACACAGGCCCTGGGTTCACAGTCCTGGATCCACGGGCCCTGAATCCACGGGCCCTGGGTCCACGTGCCCTGGGTCCATGGGCTCTGGATACATGTGCCCTAGGTCCACGGGCCTGGGTCCACGGGCCTGGGTCCATGTGCCTGGGTCCACAGACCTGGGATATACAGGCCCTGGGTTCACAGTCCTGGGTCCACGGGCCCTGAACCCATGGGCCTGGTTTGCAGCCTTCCCAGCCAGTGGCCTGAGCAGAAGGTGAAGCTCAGAGAAGCCGTGCTTTCTCCTCAATGTGCCAACTGGCAGCTGAAGACGCCCTGCCCACCCAGGGAGGCCCTGTGCAGGACAGGACAGCTCCCCCGGGCCCCCAGGGCTCTAGCCCTCTGCTGGAGGAGGCAGGGGAGTGGGGGGATGCCCCCAGCTTCCATGCTTCACGTGCAAATTCCAGACACTCTTATGACCCAAACTCCAGCCTCCACCACAAACCATTTTCATGTATTTAATTGGCTCTCTCTGGGGGATGTTTTTGAAACTAGCTCTTTGAAGACCTTTCATTGTGGTGCTGAGATAAAACTCGAAAGAGCAGGGGTTTATCGCGAGAGGAAAGAGCAGATAAAATGAGAAGCAGGAGATGAAAGGAGGAACGGACGACAAAAGCAGGCGCGTGAGGACGCAGCGCGGGCCAGACGCGGCCCCGGGCTCCGCAGCCCCGATCTCAGAGCCGCTTCATTAACTCAACCAGAGGACAGTGCAGACCTCTTTCCTTCAAGGACCATATCATCAGCTTAAACACCTTCCCAAACGCAGAACAATGGGAGTGCTCTCTTCAGAGGGAGCTTAAGAAGTGAAAAGCCAAGCCTAAGAGGAGGCGCCTGAGGTGGGGGCAGCAGCAGGAGGGGCCCCAGAGGCACCGGCCGCGAGGGGTCCTGACGCTGCAGGGGGCCGCGGCTCCCACTGAGGGCACGTGCTCCAGCTCACTGTCCTCCCCCGGAGAACGGGGCCACCAGCCGACCCCGAGGCTGGCAGGGGCTGTCGCCACAAAGCACCGTCCTACCAACCGAGACAGGAGCCCTAGCCCCGATCAGACACACGCAGGCGGCGTGGGGGGCGCCGGCCCGGAGCCAGGTGCTGGCCCCAGAGGACTGGTGCTTCTTCCCACGTGCCCCCAGAGGTCACGGGAACCTGCCCGGGAATCCCAGCCCTTCGGGGCCACTGGCCCCCATCCGCGCTCCCGGCAAAGACAGCCCTCCGTGCAGGCTGGTGAGTCAGTAACAGATAAACCAGGAGAAATCCTGACCGTTCTCCTGAGGTTCGAGGGTCTCAGATGCCCGACCCCACACAGCGCGTCTCGGCTAACGGGATGCAAGGCCTGGCTACTGCCTCCCGGCCACCGCCTCCCAGGCTCCGTGGCCTGGTGGAAATGCTCAGCCGTCCAGGGCGAGCGGATGCTGCCTTCTGCAAACGGGCCCCGGCCTCGGCCTAGGGAGGGCCTCAGAGCCTGCCCTGAAAGGCTTTTGTGCGGTCACGGGGTCGCGCCTGTTGACGGAGAGCCTGTGGGTCACGATCCGGCTGCCCCCGCACGGCTCCTTCTTGCAGCAGCGAATCAGACCGCTGTAGGCGCCTGCCTGGAGAGCTTCGGACACCCTTCTGCTGTTTCTGCACAGCACAAGCTGCACATAATCCTAAAAACGACACCCGAGTCCCCTGCCTTTTCCTGCTGTCTGGGGAAATGACTGGTCAAAAGCAGAGGGGAAAGCACGCTTAGCTTCTGAAGCCTGAGGTGAGGCAGATGGCCCGGGAACAGAGTGCCTCCTCAGGGCGAACAGGATGCGGTAATCACCCAGCACAGGGGCGGCAGAGCCGGGCTTCGTGGCCCCAGCCCGGCCGGGAGGGGTCTCCACTGCCCCCACAGGGCCACCCCTGCCCCGTGCTCCTCCCGGGCACGCACCCACGCCACCCGTGGCTCTTCACGACTCTCCGCTGCGGTCCGGCCATGTCACTCCGCGCTGTTGACCGTGTCTGACCGGCCGAACGCTTCTGAGGGCGCTAGACAGGGCCGTGGGGCGGAGCTGGCCGCGTGTGTGGGTCTGGGAGATAGTGGAGATTTCATTCACGCGAGCGTTTACTTTCGTTTCGTTTCGTTTTTCAGTCTAAGGTCGAGGACCCTCTAATCCTTCCACTTCCAGTCCAGTTCAGTCGCTCAGCCGTGTCCGACTCTCTGCGACCCCATGGACTGCAGCACGCCAGGCCTCCCTGTCCATCGCCAACTCCCAGAGCTTGCTCAAACCCACGTCCATTGAGTCGGTGATGCCGTCCAACCGTCTCATCCTCTGTCGTCCCCTTCTCCTCTCGTCTTCAATCTTTCCCAGCATCAGGGTCTTGTGCAGTGAGTCAGCTCTTCACATCAGGTGGCCAAAGTACTGGAGTTTCAGCTTCAACATCAGTCCTTCCAATGAGCACCCAGGACTGATCCCACTTTGCTTTGGTGAATAAACTAGATTTTGGTTGGTTTCTGGTGTTTTACAAAAGGTGTTTGTCCACCTCTTTTTGTCTTGAAACTTGAGATTTGATGGGGTGAGTAAGAAAAAGCCCTGAGTCAAGAACGCAGCCTGGAACCACCGTGACGGGCGCTGCCAGGACCTCTGGGGCTGGGCTTACTGCTTCTGGCCTGTAAGGATCCTTCAGAGGCTGAACCCAGTCTTAGAAGAAAGTCTCTGCCTGCACCCACGTTCCTGCGCTTTGTAATTCAGTTCCTGCGCTCAAATAAAAGTGACTTCATATAGCTTTGCCATCTACTCATATGGCCGGCTAACAGCCCCAGAACCCTACGCGGCCACAGAGTTCAGCTGGAGACGAGAGGGAGAGGAGTAAGGGGAGGAGGGCAAACGAGAGGACCAGACGTCAACTTGCAATTACTCGCCCCGCAAGGCTACAGGCTTTCGTTTGATGAGGCAAGTAACACGCAAGCCTGCAATGTAAATTATTTCAAAGAACAAAAGCCTGATTGTCTCCATGACCCATACTGCTTTTAGTGAGGCTTAAGACAAAATTGCATTCCATGCAGCCCATAACTGGGTCAGTGCTCTCAGCAGGGCGGGTCTTGGCGCCATCTGGGAAGCGCCCAGGTTTCTGGGGGTCTCCACTTCTGTCTCTGCTGTGGCATACAGCTCTCTTGAGGGTGAAGACTCTGTTGTGTTGGACAGAAAGACCCCACTCCAGGGCGTTCGAAGGTAGATGGCCACCTGCCTGCCTCCCTGTTCGTCACTTCCATTAATGCTCAGCCACACCCTGAACCACGCCTTCACTCAGCTTGTTAAATTTTAGTGCAGATGAAGTCTACCTGACCTCATATGACGAAATTAAAAGCAAAAATCTCTAACTTGCCTCAGAAGAAAATGCAAGCTTTAAAGTGTTCAAAGTTAAGAAATCTAGCTTTAATTATAAGAACAGTATACAGTTGGTCAATATTTCTTGAACGTATTGGGATACCCAGGCATCTCCTAAGAGACAGGAACTTGCCTCTCAAACACGCGTGTCAGTGCTGAGAACTGCTCTGGTTGCCCCAGAGCGCGGGCACTTCTGGGAGACTTTGGTCTGCGTTCCCGGGTCTTTCGCGCGACCTCAGGCTTCGCCCAGGGGTCACCTTGGGTGACAGGGCGCCCTTTCCACCATGACGGTACGTCATGCGATCCCAGCCATCCACCCAGAGAGACACGCTGCGGCCTCAGCAATGCGTCTGCGTCATGTCCGATGGTTGCAGGGACCCCCCTGGGCCCGTGGCAGAACAGGACGGGGGTGAGCCAGAGCAGAGAGCCCGGTGAGGACGGGTGCCGAAGATCCTGGGGGGGACGCCAGGGCACACGTCCACGGGTGCCCTCTGGCTGAGACCTGAGGGGGGTGTCCACGACTGGCCTTGTCAGCGCCTTCGTGTATTTCCATGGTAACCGGCTTGTTCGCAGACAGCTGGTGCCCCTACAAGTCACGCTGTCGACTCTCAGACAGGACGAAGGTGGCTGGTGGGTGAGTCTGTGCTGATGACCCCGAGCCCCCCAGTCCCTCCCCTCGCCGTCACTGACCATCTTTCTGCAGGTTCTGATGGGGCAGAACCTGTGGTCTCTGGCCCCTGTGCCCCTGCCTGGGGCCCCCCACCCCGACAGACGTGCTGCTGAGGCCCCCAGATGCCAGGCTGGGGGCCCGGCGAGGGCCACGCAGACGGCAACACACTGGGAGTCCTCAGATGTCACAGAACACTCACGCTGCCCACCCCACAGACACAGGGCCTCCCGGTTACTCTGCTCCTTCAGAGGAAACGCTGAGAGCGCAACGTGCAAGCAAACCGGCTCTCAGAACCGTGCCCCAGAGGAGCAGGGCCGCGGCGAGCACCGCCTCGGGAATCCGGCTCTAAGGGCCGGGCAGGGAGCTTTAGAAACCATGGCGTTTTCTGTTCTCACCACAGGGCAGCTCTCTCGTCTTTTCAGGCCGGTAACATTTAGCTGTGAGCTCTCTGGTGTTCACATGTCTGCCCTGGGGTCAGGATCTGAAACGTTCCAAGGGCGCGTCGCTCAAAGGCAACCTGCAGAGAATGCTCTGAGAAGGCCCCTCTGCCATGTCGACGAGGCCGCCGAGGTGTCCGGCTGGTGTCTTTCCTTCCGGTTCAGCAACCCCCAGCCCAGGGCACAGCGAGCTCCTTCCACCATTCTGTCCACTTCTTCAGAGACACAGAGGCGTTTGTCTTGGAAGGGTCTTCACTGAATTAAGGCTCTCATTGCAAAACCCACCAATAAGGCGGGGCTCTTGAGAGGCAGCAAGGAGATGTTACAAGTAGATACGGGCCGAGAAGAATATAGGTTCCGGGCTTTCTTGCCAAGCAGGAGATGATGGCCACTGCTCACGTTCCCGAAGACTCCCGCGGAGCCAGGGGTCCACGTGCCCCGGGCTGGGCTGGAACGGCCTGCAGCGGCCGCGTGCCTCGCCTCTGGGAGCCAGTCCCAGGCTTGGGGTCGCCACAACAGCGCAGCTTGGGGGCCGCGTGCATGTCCCCCTGCGCGTGCAGACTGCGCTCACGGAACCCTCAAAAACAACTTTCTGAAAACTTAGGTTAGTGACTTTTTAACAATTATAAGCGTATTCAAATGTGACCTTTTTGAGTCGCTCTTATCGGTTTACGGTTTTCTAAATCACTTTTTCACATTTCTCAGAACAAGTCCTGATAGTTTCCTCTGGCGATTTTTACACTCAGCTCACCGAGATGCCCCCTTCCCCCAGTAACTGCGCGTGCGTGCCCTTTAATTACTATTGTTGGTCCAACAGAGGCCTGTCTCAGAGGTCTCTTCAAAGAACCAGGCGCTGTTCGTGTTTCCGCGATGCTTGCCTTCCCATCTGTTTCTCCTTTTCTGCTCTTTTCTTCTTCATGTCCCTCTGTCTAATGTCTTCTGCTTGGTCTTTTGGCCTTTTCACTCTTTATCATGAAATGTTTCGGGGGTCACCGAGGAATAAAGTAACCTGCGGAAGAGCCCGAGGACATCACTGACGTGTGGAAGAGATGAACCACTGCTGAGGGTGCCCCCTCTCCTCCCCGGAGCTGACGCTGTCCGGCTCCCACACTCCACGTCCCCCGCGCCCCGCCACTGCGCCTGTGTGCGCCAGCTCCCCTGAACAGCGCCCGCAGCGGCTGCTCTTGACCTCATACACGCCGGCTCCGTGCTCCAGCGGCTCCCCGGCCCCGAGATGAGACCCGCGGCTCCGGTGCCTCCCGGCGGCTGTGGCGTGAATTCCTCTCTGGCTCAGGGCTGCTGAGGGCACTCCCGTTTGACTGCTGTTAGGACGGCCGTGGCACTGGCCGGTAGGGACAGGCTTTTCCTGGAGCCCAGAACACGCCAGGAGCACCTGCGCGTGGAGAGCTTCGGGGAGGACTCGCACCCAATCCCTGTGTTTCGCCAAAACAGCACTGGAGCGGTTTTTTCGGCGGCGTCTAAGCATCTCCGATCGGCCCCGGGTCCTGGCCCACACTCGAGGCTGCCAGTTGCTCCCTGTGCCAGTCTGAACAGTTAATAAACAGAACCTTGGGATTTCAGCCTCACCTTCTGGGGTCTCTGGTGAGGCTGAGCGGCCTCCGTTTCCTCCTGGCTGGCGTGCGTTCCTCGGGGCTGGGCGCCCACGCCGACCGGCGCACGGCACGGGGTCCCCGTCCGCCCACACCCTTCTCCATGCCCCCGTCCTGCGGCGCCCCCCAGACGCTCTCTGTCTCGAGGCTCCAGTCCCTTCTCGCCCTGCTCCTCTCGGCTTGCACCTCAGCATCCTTCCTGGGGCCTGCGCCACTCCTGAGCTAAGTGCTTTAGACGCGCCTCCGGCTTGCGAGACGCGCCTCCGGCTTGTTAGGGGAGTTGGGTTTCCATTTGTCATTTCTCCCTTGCCCTTCGCTGCAGCTTCAGGGGACACACAGTTCCTGGCGGCAGTCAGCTCTGGAGTCTGGAAGGACTGCCCGCTGTTCCCGCCGCCCTTGCCGCTGCTGTTGGGCGTGGCCTGGACGTCACCGTTCCCCATCCGTTTCTCTCTTCTCTTGGGCCTCGGCCTCCTGCTGCTCACTACGATGCAGCCCACCCGACTGTCAGATTTGGAACATCCTGCCGGGAACCAATGACCTCTAGCGACACACAGCCTGGCACCTCCTTGCCCTTCTGGGGTCTCTGCCACCATTCCTATCTCCACCCCTTTGGGAACTCACCCAGGACGCCACCAGGACCGCCGGTCCTTCCCCAGCCCCGCACGTTTCCACCCCTGTTGCTCTGGATGCCGCACTTGGGATCATCTCTCCAGCCCCACGCTGCACCTCGATGACCCTCACTTGACGGGCATCTGACCAGCCGTCTGATCCATCCACAGAGTCTCTAGCTTCCAGGCCCACGTTTCCTGTTTCCATAAGCTCTGGTAATTTTGTTTTAACCCTCATTCCATTTTCATTCTGCTGCAGTCTTTTATTATCGCTTGCACTGTTCTTAATTACCTCAAACACTGAATGGGCAGTCTCTTTCACCCTGCTCCATGATTTCTGTTCTATCTGATTCTTTCATCTGCTGCTGCTTCTGGCTCATCCTATTGGGTTATTTCTTCCTGTGATCTTTACTTTTTGATCATTTAAATCAGGATTTCCAACTCACCCCAGATCCAAAGTCAGGAAGGCATGGCCTCCACTTGCCTCTGAGACCACAGCACTTGGAAAACTGTCCAATAAACACAGTCCTCTAAGAAGGAGCACACAAACACGCATGCAGAAATGCCAACCTTCAGAGTAACTTCAGAGGCTTTCTCCAGGAACTGTCTTCATAATTATCCATAAATAGTGCATATTCTTTATTGTATAATGTTTTTCTCACCGAAAGGCTTCTGGATTGTTTTGCTTAACTCCAAGGCACATTTAGAGGTCTTAAAATCGCCATATATTCTCCCACATAAGCTGCTCTCTTTCAGTGAAGATCTAAGCAGGCAGACTGGACTCCGCCACATTTTCAAGCGCAGCCTCCACAGTGCCATTAGCAGAGGGAGCTCAGCTGGGAGTAAGCACACGACAGCCTCTCAGGAACCGCCCTGCAGCTGACCACTCTCCAGCGTCACGCCTGGATCAGTCCGAGGGCATCACTGGTTTTGAAACCAAAGTGGGAAGGCTCATTAATGGAGGAAACCGACGTTCACCACCATCTCCAGAAGAAGCCAGACTGAAACACGGCATTGCTCTGTGCTGTCTTGACCCATTTAATAGAAAATTAACTTTTCAAGAGAACTCACATAGTCTAGAGTGAACCATGCAATCTGGGGATACCTGATGACCACTGGCTAGTTCTGAAACGCTTCTCTGGCCCGTGTGTGATTTCAAGCCATGCACAGTGGCTCTGGGCCAAGCTCTCAGCCATGCTGGAGCGCGTCAGGGTCAGGAGCAGAACTGTCAGGGGCAGGTCGACCACCAACCCGTCTGGCAGGGCCCCCATCACCTACACGTGCAGGCCTTCTCCAGTGGCTGCCCACTCCTGCTGGCCACACGTGTAAAAACTCACAAAGCCGGGGACCTCTTTCCAGCTCAGAGGAGTGGGCCTGTGCCCTCTCCCATCCTCTGGCAGGGGGCTTAGCAGGCCACTTAGTCTCCTCCCCACATACGTGACATTCCTGCTTTAGGCCAGGGTGCTCTTACAGGCAAGGGGCAAAGCCGTTAAAAGAAGGCCCTTCTGGCCCCACGGCCACACCCACCTGTGCCCCGCACCCCACCCCCTCAGCCCTG
>SJYH01001230.1:239929-256936 GCA_006408735.1 Sylvicapra grimmia | reverse complement strand
GGTTTTCGTTTTAGCTCCCGAGACACTTAGCAGAACGCTGTAGATTCATTAACTGGCCCACGAAATGGTCACGCCAGCCAGCAGTCTTAAGCTGAGGATGGTCAGAGTTGCCCAGGCTGCCCTGCTCATGCCCACGTGGAAGGGTGTTTCCTGAGTGTTTAGAGAATAGCACCGCCTGACTTCATCTAAGGAGCAACTCCATGAGATGCTGTTACTACATTTCATCCAAGACAAGAAATCGTTGATTCAGGTCTTACTAAGAAAAAGCCAAAATGCTGCAAGTTAAGCGACGACGCGCTATTGATGTAAGATGCACGCCGATTTCAGGGGTATTACCATGAACACAGAGTGCGTCTGAGAAAGGAGGGATCACCGTGTGGTGGCCGCGGGGCTCGTGCTGCACAGGAACCCCCCCCACAACCCGGCTCTGGCACTGCGGCCCGCAGCTCTCAGCCTCCGCCTCGGGAACTGCCCCTCCCCAAGGCCCCACCCCGCACCTCCTCCTGGGCAGAGCGTGTCCAGTCCAGGTGCCCCTTGGGGCACAGAGGCCCAGCCCCGTGCCCTCACGGGGTCGCCTCCAGACCTGGAGCTCCAGCCAGGCGTGCCCGTCTCTGTCCCCTCCGCCCAGTCTGACTCCTGCCACCTGCACAGTGTGGTGCCCCGAGCACGCCCAGTGACCCGCCCTCGGTACACTCCATCTCAGCCTCGGGTCCAGGGTGCCAGACCACAGGGGTGCGGGGCTGCCCCCGTTTCACAGGCAGAGAAGCCGGGAGAGCTCGCGTGCTGCCAGGACGTGTGCGCCGAGCCGACAGGGCCCACTGGGGGCACAGCTGGAGCGGGCGCTAGCTCCTGACCCCAGACCCAGGCTCTTTTCTCTGCAGCTGTTCTCAAAGCACAACCTGAGGGCCTCCGTGGGTCCCTGGGGCTCTAAGTGGGAAACAGGTCAAAATTATTTCCATAAAACACTAAGGCTCTCCCTTCCTCGTCATTGTATTTTCAGTTACACTGGAGTTTTCCAGGGCTGTGTGGGCGGAGACTGCCCACAGGAGTGGAGACACAGACAGGCGGACCCAGCTGCTTCCTCTGAAGACAGACCATAAGGAAAGGTGCAAAAATGCGTAACAAAGCATCACACCACTTTAATACTTTGGAAGACAGAGCTACTGTGGTTATTATGTATCGTTTATTATAACTATTTTAATTTTCAATGGATTAAAATGTAGCTTTTTAATTTTCCTCAATTTTTAAATTTCTAAGACAGTAAATGCGGATAGCACTAACCCACAAAAAACAGAAGCTCTTTAGGGTCTTCAGTAATTTTTAGTGGCATGAAGGTGTCCTGAGGTCAGAATTCTGAGAGTTCTTGTTCTACACTCTGCTGTTGGGACTGGGAACATCCTTAAACCGCTTTGTGCTGTTTTTTTTTTTTTAATCTTCTAAATAAAAAGCTATATTCTTCTTACAGCAAAAAGAAAGCTTGTGCTGAATACTGAAGTTGTAACTATCTAAAAATTATACTGTACTATACCAAGTATTGTTATTCTCCATTATTTTATGAAAATTATAACAAAATATACCATATTAATGTACCTTATAGGAGTAAAATACCATTAAACGTGCAACTTGAAAATCTTACAACATTCAGATTAACAAAGTAAGACATGAATAGGGAAAAAGTGATTTGTATGTTTGTATTTAAATAAGTTCTAGGTAATTCAGAGATTGTTAGTCCCATTTTAAATGAAAAAAAAAAGAGAGATATTAAGACATCAGAATCACCAGGGGAATTTTTAAGAGCTGCTGAAGGCAGGCCTGTTATGAAAGTATTTAGGTTAGGCTCTTTGGGGTAAGGCCCAGACATCCTCTTTTTTGAGGCCTCCTGACTTATGCTGTGTGAGCTCAGGCTGAGACATGCTCTGGAGACAGAATGGCTCACTTCCTGCGTGCAGAGTGATGCAGTGGGTGCTCCCACCAAGGAGAGGGCCATGGGCTACACAGGCATTCGTGTGCACGTTGGGCAACAGGGAGGACACATATTCTCTCATATACACAGAGGGCAGATAGAAATCAGTTCAGTGATCAGCTGACTCTGGGGAGAAGGATACGGTGGCGGCAGCAACATTTTAGATAATCCCCAATTGCCACATAAAAGTAGAGATAGGGACTAGGTCGTGAGCAAAATCCAGGAGCATATTTAAATCAAATCTAAGTGAAGTCATCTCCAAGGACAGGTAACCAAGACAATGTCCAGAAAAAGGACCAGAGATGAGAAACCTCAAGAAGCCAGCTTTGGGCATAGTAAAAATGGCAGTCCTTAGTAAAATAAAATGAGAAAACCATCAAAGATGGTCAGAATCAGCCTTTCCAAAACTCTGGAAATCAAAGGCTGGCAGGAATCGGTAGGGGGGCAGCACTTACTCAAGAAATATGGCTGATTCTCGTGCAAGTCGTCAACTGACTGGCTTTGTAACCTGCCCTGTTCCCACCAGCCTCTCCAGCTCCGCCATAGCCTGGAAGTGAACAGCCGGAGCCACAGCAGAAACGGAAGGCTGGCAGCCACGGGACAGGGCAGGCTGGGCTGGAGCCCCTCCTCGGCCTCGCTACCAGGGCACCGTCACCACTTGACCTGCCTGTGGTTCCCTAGATGACCCAACATGCCTTTATTAAATCTGACTCACAGCTCACCGTGTGTGAAGCCTCATCCCCAGGGCAGCTGCTGAAAACACTTAGAGGTGTACTGAGCTGCTCAGCAGCTGAGGGCAGGGGTAGCTATTGGGGCAAACAGCAGACTAAGCAGAAGCTGGAGAGGAGAAAGTCAGCGACGAGACACCCACAGGGCTCTGTACAGCTCTCCATAGTCCTGGGACGCAGCATGCCCACAAGCGTGTGCAGGACGGGGCACGTGCTCAGGAAAGACACAAGAAGCCCGCCTCTGCGTGGCCTTCAGGCTCTGAGCCGGCAGGAAGCAAGGCCAGGGCAGAGCTCCCCACCACCTGGCTGAGCAATGAGGGCCTCCCCAGCTCACACAGAACTGCAGGGCCTAGAGACTTGGTTTCAGATGCTCAAGGGAACTGGTCCCATCATTTCTGACCACTGAGCTAGCTGGGCGGAGGCTTCAGCGGCCACGCGTGACACAGAGCACAGGCTTTAGAGCACTGGTTTACCAGAGTCACTGAACAAATGGGAACAGCGCCAACAAGCCTGGACGGCGGGGAGTCTGATCTCAAGCCAGGCTGTACCATTTAAAAGGTCCAGTTTTTAATGAAAATGTTGTGGACATGCAAAGAAATAAGAAAGTACACTTCACACATAGAGGGGAAAAACAATAATGAAAACTGTCCCTAAGGAACTGGATGCTGAGCTCACTAGACAGCTTAAAGGAGTTATTTTAAAGATGTTCAAGAAGCCAAAAGGTGCCATGTCTAAAGAATTCATGAAAAGAATGAGTTATCAAATGGAAAATATCAATAAAGAGATAAAATAATATTAAAAAACAATAGAAATTCTTCAGTTAAAATTTATTAAAAATGAAATGAAAAGTTCTCCAGAAGAGCTCAACAGGGAATCAGAGCAAGCAGGGTAAGAATCAGTAACCCTGAGTACAGTCGTTGGAAGGACTGATGCTGAAGCTGAAACTCCAGTACTTTGGCCACCTGATGCAAAGAGCTGACTCATCTGAAAAGACCCTGATGCTGGGAAAGATTGAGGGCAGGAGGAGAAGGGGACGACAGAGGATGAGATGGTTGGATGGCATCACCGACTCAATGGACATGAGTCTGGATAAACCCCAGGAGTTAGGGATGGACAGGGAGGCCTGGCGGGCTGCAGTTCATGGGGTCGCAAAGAGTCGGACACGACTGAGCGACTGAACTGAACTGAACTGTGGATAGTCAATTGAGATTATCCAGCTTGAGGAGCATAAAGAAAAAGAGAATGATGAACAATGAACAGAGCTGGTGAGGCATCATCAAATGTCCCAGTATACACATAGCAAAAGTCTCAGATGGAGGAGAAAGAGAGGGGGCCAGAAAGAGTATTTAAACAAACTCCCCAAATCTGATAAAACTATAAATCCAGACACCCATAAGCTTGAGAAATTCCAAGTAGGACAGACTCAAAGAGAGCCTCATCAGTATCAAACTGACAAAAGCCAAAGTGAGAATCCTGGAAGCACAAGAGAGGAGCAATTCATCCCATACAAGGGATCCTCAATAACGTTAGCAGCCAATTTTCATCAGAAACTGTGGAGACCACAGGCAGTGACACGACATATTCAGAATCCTGAAAGAAAGACGGTCAGTCAAGAATTCTATACCCAGCAAAGCTATCTTTCAAAATTAAGACAAACAAAAACAGAGAATCCACTGCTCGTAGATGTTCCCTAAAATAAATATTAAAGGGACTGCTTCAGACAAAAACAAAAGGAAACTAGACAATAAACCATCCCAATGAAGGAATCACGAGCACAGGAAAAGGTAGCTGTGTTAGCAACGTAAGTGGCAGAACATGTAGGTCTTGTGTATCTGACTTTTCTTGCTCCCAAATTAAAAGCAACTACACAAGGCAGTAACTGTGAACCTGTTTTGAAAGATAGATATTGTATAAAAATATAATTTGTGTGACAATCAGTCCTTCCAAAGAATATTTAGGATTGATTTCCTTTAGGATTGACTNGATAGAGAAAGTAAAGAAAAGATGAACAAGAAAACAGAGGACGTGGACAATACTGCAACCCAACTAGACCTAACAGACATTGTAGAACATGCCACACAACGGAGCAGATTACACTTTCTTTACAAATGCCCAGGAAGGTTCTCACAGACAGACTAACTGTTAGGCCACAAAACAAGTGTAAAGCTACTATATATGACCCAGAAATCCCGCTTCAAATGTACCCAAAAGAACGGAAAACATATGTTGTTATAAAGACGTGTACTGAGGATTCACAACAGTATTATTCATCATGGCCAAAAGTGGAACAATGAAAAGCCTGCCAAATGGCACATCAGTTCTGTTCAGTTCAGTTGCTCAGTCGTGTCTCACTCTGTGCGAAGGCATGAACTGCAGCATTCCAGGCTTCCCTGCCCATCATCAGCTCCCAAATCTTGCTCAAACTCATGTCCATTGAGTCGGTGATGCCATCCAACCATCTCATCCTCTGTCACCCACTTCTCCTCCTGCCCTCAATCTTTCCCATCATCAGGGTCTTTTCCAATGAGTCAGTTCTTCACATCAAGTGGCCAAAGTATTGGGGTTTTAGCTTCAGCATCAGTGCTTCCAGTAATGAATATTCAGGACTGATTTCCTTTAGGATGGACTGGTTGGATCTCCTTGCAGTCCAAGGGACTCTCAAGAGTCTTCTCCAACACTNTCAGCATCAGTGCTTCCAGTAATGAATATTCAGGACTGATTTCCTTTAGGATGGACTGGTTGGATCTCCTTGCAGTCCAAGGGACTCTCAAGAGTCTTCTCCAACACTACAGTTCAAAAGCATCAATTCTTCAGCGCTCAGCTTTCTCTATAGTTCAACTCTCATATCCATAGATGACTACTGGAAAAACCATAGCTTTGTCTAGACAGAACTTTGTTGGCAAAGTAATGTCTCTGCTTTTTAATATGCTGTCTAGGTTGGTCATAGCTTTTCTTCCAAGGAGCAAGGGACTTTTAATTTCATGGCTGCAGTCACTATCTTCAGTGATTTTGGAGCCCAAGAAAATAGAGTCTGTCACTGTTTCCATTGTTTCCCCATCTATTTGCCATGAAGTGATGGGACTGGGTGCCATGATCTTAGTTTTCTGAATGCTGAGTTTTAAGCCAACTTTTTCACTCTCATCTTTTACTTTCATCAAGAGGCTCTGAAGTTCTTCTTTGTTTCTGCCATAAGGGTGGTGTTGTCTGCGTATCTGAGATTATTGTTATTTCTCCTGGCAATCTTGATTCCAGCTTGTGCTTCATCCAGTCCAGCATTTCACATAAAATGGCAACCCACTCCAGTATTCTTGCCTGGAGAATCCCATGGACGGAGAAGCCTGGTGGGCTACAGTCCACGGGGTCGCAAAGAGTCAGACACGACTGAGCGACTTGACTTTCACTTTCACTCTGCATATAAGTTAAATAAGCAAGGTGACAATATACAGCCTTGATGTAATCCTTCCTCATTTTGGAACAGTCCATTGTTCCATCTCTGGTTCTAACTGTTGCTTCTTGACTAGCCTACAAATTTCTGAGGAGGCAGGTAAGGTGGTCTAGTATTCCTGTCTCTTTAAGAATTTTCCATGGTTTGTTGTGATCCACACAGTCAAAGGCTTTGGTGTAGTCAATAAAGCAGAAGCAGATGTTTTTCTGGAATTCTCTTGCTTTTTCTATGATCCAAAGGATGTTGGCAAATTGATCTTTGGTTCTGCTGCCTTTTCTAAATCCAACTTGTACATCTGGAAGTTCTCAGTTCACCTACTGTTGAAGCCTCATTTGGAGAATTTTGAGCATTACTTTGCTAGCGCGTGAGTTGAATGCAATTGTGCGGTAGTTTGAACCTTCTTTGGCATTTCCTTTCTTTGGGATCAGAATGAAAATTGACCTTTTCCAGTCCTGTGGCCACTGCTGAGTTTTCCCAATTTGCTGGCATATTGAGTGCAGCACGTTAACAGCTGACAAATGGATAAACAAAATATAGTATATCCAGGCAACAGAATGTTATTCAGCCTTAGAAGTGAGCACAGAACTGACACATGGCCCAGAATGAACACAGCTTGAAAGCAGGATGCCAAGGGGAAGGGGCCCGACGCAAGACGGCCATGCCTGTATGAGCTCATCTGTGTGAAATACCCCAAATAGTCCAATCCATTAAGAGAGGAACTAGATCGCGGTAGCCAGGAGCACTGGGCAGGGAGACGGAGTGAGGACTGAGTCGTCATTGAGGTTTAGTTTCTGATACTGGACAGTGGTGACGAACATCTGAACATACTAAAAGCTGCTAAACCATACCCCTCCAGAGGGTTCACTTGTGGCCTGCCAATTCTATCACGATAATGAAATTCTATCACGATAATAAAAAGAAGTAGCCTGCCGCGTGTTTTTGACACTGCACACACACAGACACACACACACACACACACCCCCACAGAAGGGCGAGCGCGAGAGTTCGAAAAGCTTTAGGAGCCCAGCCTCTTTCTAAATGTTCAGGGAAACTAAGTTCACATTTTTTAAAAGGGCAAAAAAATGACTATAGGCATCAAATCCCATAACAAGTTGCCAGGAGGCAAGAAATAAAGGAAGGAACAGCAGCGTCACCGCCAGCAACGGGAGAGCTGGCCGCACGGCGTGACGGAGGGCAGGGACGCGGTGCCTGCGGGCTCGGGAGTCAGCGCAGGTCCCGGGGAGCCTGCAGCTCCGACTCACCGAGACACCGGGCGCCCAGGTCGACAGATGCAGCCATGCACACAGGTGGGATGCCCGGTGTGCACGTGCAGAGGCCGAGCCAGAGGCAAAGCGGGAGTGCTCTCGGCACCAGCAGCTGGGGCGCTGCCAAGCAGGGGTCAAAGTTCAGCCTGCTGGCCGGCGGGAGCCAGGCGCGCAGGCCGGGCGCCGCAGCACAGCCGCCGGGCCACCCCTGCCGCCCATGCTGGCTTCCTGCGTCTGCTCCATTTCATTAGGGGATGTCTTCTCATTCTCTTTTAAGGAAATGTGACATTGTGTTAGATTTTTAATTTTTGCGTTTTTGTTTCTTGCTTTTGACATACAGCTCAATATATCAGGAGATTCTTGCCAGGAAGTAAATCCAAAGTTGTTTTTATGACAGCAAATTACGTGCCAACAAGTGACATTTACATGCTGAATTTTAATGAAGTGTCAGAAGTGAAATGCATTTTTAAAAAATTTAATACATGAGAGAACAATGTATCCACTCATGAAACAATGTTGCCAGCGGGAGACAAGAGTAGTAAATAAACGTGAACATCTTCTGTTCTTTCGTGTGTGTATTCATGTTACACAATTAAGCCCCATTTTCCCTTCTTCAAAAGGAAGCCTCCTGACAGCCCCGCCATTCGCAGCCTCCGCTGGGACAGGGCCTATGTTTCTGGGCGTAGCTGTGAAGAAGCGGGGCAGGGGAGACACACTGCCCACTCTGCCCAACACGGCCGAGCCCACCGGATGGCAGGGAGGTTGCATCCTGAGGTCTTCCATGCAAGAGGGAGAAAACAGGATACCAACAACCCCCGACAAAGAGAGGGATGACTTTCCCCAGGAACCAGCATCACGCAGTACAAGAACTGCAGATCTGACCTGCAGAGCCTCACACCCAGGGGCGATGGGAGTCTGGACAGGAGTCTACCCCTAAGGCCTGGGGCCGCCACCTCCAGCGGGCTGGCCCGGGAGGGGAGAGGCAGGGAGGGCAGAGAGCTACAGCGTTAGCGGGCAGATGGGTCCAAAGAGAAACACAAGATCGTGTCCAGAAAGTGCTAGGGTATGCAGTTTAGGAGACCACAAGTATCCCCACGAGGTTGCTTTCAACCAAGCCTATAAAATTTTATTTCCTGTCTACACCGCCTGGCTCACCGGGGAAGTCCCCCAGGGCCTTGGAGACGCAAGGAAAGGTAATTTGCCACCAGGCACAGCAGCCGGGCCCACCCAGGCACTCCAGCACGCCCTCTGGTGGCCCAGCAGCAGAAGCCAAAATGCGATCCCCCAGGCCCCCAGGCCCAGCAGAACTGCTCCGGCTTCTGTGGGAGGCGTCCACGTGGCTCCAAGACACTGAGCGCACCTGCTCGGGACTGGCTGGTGGGAGCCAGCTTAAAAATAGGTGCTCTCTGCTTTATTTAAAATGCATGACCAACAGGGACACACCATAAGGCACGGGGGCTCTGCGCAGTGTTAAGTGTCAGTCTGGATGGAAGGAGGGTTTCACGGAGAATGGGTCACGTATATGTCTGGCTGAGTCCCTTCGCCGTTTACCTGAAATTGTTACGTTGGTAATCGGCTACACCTCAGCACAAAATTGTTGTTGTTCAGTTGCTCAGTCCTGTCTGACTCTTTGTGATCCCATTGACTGCAGCACGCCAGGCTTCCCTGCCCTTCATTATCTCCCAGAGTTTGCTCAGACTCATGTCCATTGAGCCGGTGATGCCATCCAGCCATCTCATCCTTTGTCGTCCCCTTCTTCTCCCGCTTTCCATCTCTCCCAAGGTCTTTTCCAATGAGTCGGCACTTTGCATCAGGTGGCCAAAGTATTGGAGCTTCAGCTTCAACATCAGTCCTTCCAAAGACTATTCAGGATTGATTTCCTTTAGGACTGACTGGTTTGATCACCCTTCAGTCCAAGGGACTCTCAAGAGTCTTCTCCAACACCACAGTTCAAAAGCATCAATTCTTCGGCGCTCAGCCTTCTTCACAGTCCAACTCTCACATCCATACATGACTACAGGAAAAACCAAAGCTTTGACTAGATGGACCTTTGTCAGCAAAGTAATGTCTCTGCTTTTTAATATGCTGTCTAGATTGGTTGTAGCTTTTCTTTCAAGGAGCAAGTGTCTTTTCATTTTATGCCTACAGTCACCATCTGCAGTGATTTGGAGCCCAAGAAAATAAAATCTGTCATTGTTTCCCTTATTTCCCTATTTGTCATGAAGTGATGGGACCGGATGCCATGATCTTAGTTTTTTGAATGTGAAGTTTTAAGACAGCTTTTTCACTCTTCTCTTTCATCTTCATCAAGAGGCTCTTTAGTTCCTCTTTGCTTTCTGCTTATGGCAGATGTCATCTTCATATCTGCTTATGGCAGATGTCATCTTCATATCTGCTTATGGCAGATGTCATCTTCATATCTGAGGTTATTGGTATGTCTCATAGCAATCTTGATTCCAGCTTGTGTTTTATCCAGCCTGGCATTTCACATGATGTACTCTGCATAGATGTTAAATAAGCAGGGTGACAATATACAGCCTTGACATGCTCCTTTCCCAATTTTGAACCAGTCTGTTCCATGTCTGGTTCTAATTGCTGCTTCTTGACCTGCATACAGGTTTCTCAGGAGGCAGGTAACATGGTCTGGTATTTGTTAGAGAAATGCAAATCAAAACCACACTGAGGTACCACCTCACACTGGTCAGAATGACCATCATCAAAATGTCTACAAATAACCAATTCTGGAAAGGGTGTGGAGAAAAGGGAACCCTTCTATACTGATGGGAATGTAAATTCATACAGATACTATGGAGAATAGTATGGAGGTTCCTTAAAAAACTAAAAATAGAGCTATCATATCATCCTGCAATCCCACTTCTGGCATATACCGGGATAAAAACTTAATTTGTAATGATACATGAACCCCAGTGTTCACTGCAACACTACTTATATTATCTAAGACATGGAAGCAACCTAAATGTCCACTGACAGATGAATGGACAAAGANCAGCAAAGTAATGTCTCTGCTTTTTAATATGCTGTCTAAGTTGGTCATAGCTTTTCTTCCAAGGAGCAAGCGTCTTTTAATTTCATGACTGCAGTCACCGTCTGCAGTAATTTTGGAGCCCAAGAAAATACAAAGTTTTAAAAAAACAGGTGTGTTCTGGGGGAGGGGAGGAGTTCCACAGAAGGAAAGGTTGCCCAGGGAGGGCTGAGTTGGGCTGAGGGAAGGACGTGGGTTCAGTTCCAGGCCCCGAGGGTGCATCCTGCCTGTCCCGCCACTGGTGGTCACAGGGAGCTCTGGACAGGCTCCCTTGAGGCACGGCCATCTTCATCTGTCAGTGCGTCGGCCTCATCAGCATCACCACCACTGATGTAAGGAAAGAACTGGAGCATCCCTGTGTCCTGTGAGAAATGGTTGCTCTTCTGGCATCAGAGTTGATGCACAGAGCTAACCAATTAAGCAGAAACTTTGCAATAGAGAAAAAATAGGTGGGTATGAACTGGTTGATTCATGCATGCTAAGTCACTTCAGCTGTGTCCAACTCTTTGTGATCCCATGGACTGTAGCCCACCAGGCTCCTCTGTCCATGAAACTTTCCAGGCAAGAAAATGGAGTGGGTTGCCATGTCCTCCTCCAGGGGATCTTCCTGACCCAGGGATTAAACCTGCATCTCCCACATTGGCAGGTGGGAATCCCCTGGAGAAAGGATAGCCTACCCACTCCAGTATTCTTGGGCTTCCCTGGTGATGTAAAGAATCTGCCTGCAATGCGGAGACCTGGGTTCGATCCCTAGGTTGGGAAGATCCCCTGGAGAAAGGAACAGACCCACCCCAGTATTCTCGCCTGGAGAATTCCACGGACAGAGGAGCCTGGCAGGTTAGTCCACAGGGTCACAGTCAGACACAGCTGGGCGACTGTCCCTCACTCACTCTTTACCACTAGCGCCACCCAGGAGGCCAGTGAACTGGATCACGGCTCCATAAACTGGGGACAGAGCATCAGACGGGTAACAGCCAGCATCCGGAAATGCATTCATAACAGGCTTAAAGCACTTTACTTGATGTCATCGCTGACCTTCACGATGGCCCTGTTTGATGTCCACGTTCATCCAATGAAGAAGCTGCACCTCTGAGAGCTTTAGGAAGTCCCCCACCGGCCCCCCCTCACCGGCCACAGCTGCTGCTGGAGACCATCGATTACGAAGCTAAGTGTGCCCTTACTGTGAGATCTGCGTTTACCCCCAGGTGCTGAAAGCTCCTGTCCGCACAAAACCTGCACACGGACGTTGCCCGCAGCTCTAGCCACCGCTGCCAGCGGTTGGGAGCGATCAAGACGCTTTTCAGTGGGTCCACTGGAAAACTGGCCCATTCAGACAGCTGACTGCCATCAGCGCTAAAGATAAGCGAGCTATCAAGCCATCGAAAGTCATGGAGGGACTTCAAAGCACACGCCTAGGTGAAAGAAGCCAGTCTGAAAGGTTACGCAGTTTGATCCCAGCCATGTGGCGTTCTGGAAACATCAGTGTGAAGGGGAGTGGCTGCCAGGGCGCGGAGAGCGGGGGGATGACCAGGCGCACGCGGGGCCCTCAGGGCAGCGAGCTTTCCCCACCCAGACCCGGAACGGCGCTGCGTGACATCACGCGTCTGTGAAACCCACAGAATGTGCAGGGCAAAGTTAGCCCTAGAGTGAGCCATGGGTGCCCTCTGATCACAGCGCGGCAACACGCACGCTCAGTGCCGGTCCCGGCGCCACCCCAGGGTCAGAGGCCGCTCTGGGGGGCAGGCATGCAAGCTGCTCTCCTTCTGCTCAGCCTTTCTGTAAATCTAACGCTGCTCTCAACAAGGACACCTACGCATTTAAAAATGTGCTTCCCTGTCTGTTTCGCCTCCTCCGTGAAGCCCCCTCCGTGTGTCTCAGTTGCCCCTGGAAGGAGCCCAGAGTCTGAGCCCGCGACCGGACCGCGACGGGAAGGGTGCTGGACGCGGGTGTGGACGCACCCCACCCAGCGGAGACTCGGAGCCCTGCAGCCTGCTCTGCCTGGAAGGGCCCCCTCCCCTCCCGAGGAACCGTGGCCCCAGCTGGTAGCCCTGCGGCCCGCAGACCCTGCCAGGACTCAGCGTCTGCTGCATCTGGACGGCTGCGCCGGGCCCAGACAGTGAGGCCCGCCCGTGAGAGCAGGGCACGCGGAGAACTGTGTGCAGGCCGCTGGCAGCAGCAGGAACGCCTGCGGGCGTGAGCCAAGGGGGACGGACGGGGCCGGGCCAGGCGGGCCTGCCGACCCGGGCCCGGAGCGTGGCTCTCCGCCTCTGGCCCACACAGACAGGGGCACGGGCCTCCGTGAAGTGAGGCGGACACGCCGCAGCCTCCTCGTCCCGTGACAGCCTCACAGTAGAGCTGCCAACGTGCCAGAGGGCCCGGGGTCACGAGGAATAAGTCCGTGGGCCCGGCCTCCCCTGAGAGCTCAGGAGAGGCCCTGCACGTCAGGAATGCCCTGGGCGCTGTGTGCCTCCATCCGGGACCGCTGGGGGCAACGCTTGGGGGAGGCATGGCCCAGGGTGGGGGGGCACTCAGCACTGAGGGGAAGGCCTGTGGCCGCCACGGGGCGCTGACCGCGAGGGAGGGACCGCGGAGACCTGGGGCTTCGTAGCCGCTGCAGCGTTCCCAGAGTGGACCAGACGGCCTTCCGCTGGTGCCCGGGGCCTGCCCGGCAGGAGAGCCCTGCGTCCACCGAGGCAGCAGAACCATCACGGCCCCTCCCACACTTTCCAGATGGAGGAATTCCACCTCACAGATCAGAGCCCGGGAATGGGGGCGGGGTCGGGGGCCCCGAAATGGTGGGGCAGCAGGGGTGATGGGGCCCTGGAGAAAAGGCCCTGCTACACAAGCAACGCTCATCCTTCCGTCTGCCCCCAGGCCCTCCACGAAGGGAGGCCTCTGACCAGGAAAGGACATCAGCAGACTCTGCAGCAACCACTGGACCCGCCCTCAGCTGACCCTAGCACCAGAAGACCCCGAGCTTCACAGCGCCCACCAGACACCCTGGGGCTTTCAGGCCAGCGATCAAAGCCGTCCTGGGCTTGCTCCCTGGTCTGGAATGCACGCACTCGGTAGCTGCTAGGACGCCCCCTATTCCCTGACCTGTGGGGTGAGGGTCATCGAGGTGGAAGGGCACCCAAACTGCCCCACTAAGCACCACCCGCCACGACTTCCGCTGACAAGCTCGCAGGCCAGAGGCAGCAGCCCAACCACAGGGGCCTGGCAGGGGCGGGGGCTGCCACCAAGAGGGCTGACGGCCCCCAACACACACACCGTCTGCAGACAGCGGCCCTGGGTCAGCGGCTGCAGCTCCAGGACGGCACCCGCCTGGGGCCCGGCTGCTGCTGCCAAGAGGGGTGGTGAGCAGAGGCGACCCGCTCTCCCCTCACCAGGCCAGCGACTGCCTCCTGCCAGCACTCCAGCCCCCAGCATCCTCTGGGGCTCAGGGGTCTCATCACCTTTCCTCCCTCGAGACTCATGCAGGGGACGTGGGGACACGGAGGACATGGGGCTGGAGGCCACCATGGGCCCACGGGCACACGTGCACAGCCCACAGCCCTGGGCCCAGAGGGTCGGCAGCAGACAGGACACCGTGGAGCCTGGGTGGCCGCGGCAGCTGAACCTACAGTGCAGGACCCTGGGGTCTGGGCGTGAATGCACGGCACCTTTTGGAGAAGACTCCCATCCTCTGTAGGAGCTGCTCTCGCCCCATCCTGGGCCTCAGCCGGGGCCACGTGCGCCTGACCGCAGGCCCCGAGGAGCCGGGCGGCGGGGCTGGGACTCTGGGATCAGGGTCTCAGCAGTGCGGTCATCTCCTGGGCGCGTGGCCAGCCCTCCACCGCCACTGACCCACAGTATCGGTCACAGCTACTGGAAGGGACCCAGGCCGCCTCTCCCTGCCCGCCACTGGCTGGCCGGCCCACTCTTTTTCTAATGCCTCAGCACCCAGAGGACGCAGATGGGCCGGGCGGGAGGACGCGACGGGCCAGGCGGGAGGACGCGAGGGCCGGGCGGGAGGACGCGATGGGCGAGGACATGGACGGGCCGGGTGGGAGGACGCGAGGGGCCGGGCGGGAGGACGCGACGGGCCGGGCGGGAGGACGCGACGGGCCGGGTCCGCCCACCTGTGCGGGAGAGCGTCTGCAGGGTGGTGGTCAGGTGCTGCAGAGCCCCCGGCGACACTTCATAGCGGAGCACGTCCGTGGCCGGAAACTCCTGACACCGTCCGAACACTCCATCTGCGAGAAGGGAGGCAGAGAAGAGAGACCGTGAGGGGGAGACAGACAGACGGGCGGACAGCCCTGGCCGAGCCCGAGGCACAGCTCTGAGCAGCTGCCAGGATCAGAAGCCCTTGGAAAGGAATGGGTGTGTGGTGCGTTAGCCGCTAAGTCGTGTCCGACTGTCTGACCCCACGGGGTGTTGCCTGCCAGGCTCCTCCGTCCATGGGACTCTCCAGGTAACAATACTGCAGTGGGTTGCCATGCCCTTCTCCAGGGGATCTTCCCGACCCAGGGATCGAACCCGGGTCTCCTGCACTGCAGGCGGATTCTTTACCATCTGAGCCACCAGGGAAGCCTAATGGAAAGGAACAGTTTTAAACAAAAAGCAGCTCATCGTGAAAACCACAAACGCAAAGGCGAGTCCAGTGCAGCGGGGCTCCAGGCTGCCTCCAGCTCGCCCTCTCACCCCCACCCCCCGCCTTTCCGTCCTTTTCAGCCTGAGACCGTCACACTTGTGATGTGAAGCTTTGCTTCTGACTGTCCAGTGACCGCAAAGTGGACAGCACTCAGGGCTAGTTTCCAGGGGAGAGACAGGACCGCCAGGGGCAGATGCACTGGTTTGCAGGAGGTGCCAGCGGCGGGGCCTCCAGGCCAGTGGGGCTGCTTCCGGGGGCCTCCTGAGAGCGCGGCAGGGAAGGGGGGCTCCGGGACGAGTAAGCTATTAGTGGGGCCCCATTTATCCCGCTCTGTCCCATTTGTCGGAAATGACAGACTCTGCTCCTCAACCTCTTTTCAAACTGCACCTTCTAATTAATTTAGGCCTTAATTAGCCCTTATTTGGGAATTGTTCACTTTGAGACAAGCTTCCTGTGGGGGTTCAAACATTCAAATCACTGCCTTGGGTACAAAAGGCCAATTCAGGGCCCAGGGCCTCACACAGGGTGCGTCTGTGCCGGCTGCAGGCGAAGGCGCCTCCGCTGTTCACAGCCTCACTGCAGGGACGCGGCAGAGGGAGCCTTTCACACGCGGCCCATGTAATTACCAGGAGCGCGGTGCCGGCCGGGCTGGCGGGCAACTGCTGGCCGGGTGCTCCCGTGCTCACACCGAGATGCCCCGCAGGAGCCACAGAAAGTCATCCGAAGTATCGCAAGCGTCTCCCGGATTTCTGGGGCCTCTGCGGAGCCCGGAGGATCCAGGCGGCAACCTGCTCAGCTGCCCGACTGGCCGTGGAGCTCAACCTGCTGCCTCCCGCTCGGACCGGGCCACTGCCGCTCCTCTGGGCGCTGCTAAAATCAACCCGCCCGCCACCCACCGGTGGCTGGAGCCCTGCTCTCCCTGAGGGAGGGTCTCGCCCCCGCCGTCGCCGGCAGGGTGGACAGTCTGCGCGGCTGGGACTCAGTGCGTGTCCGTGTCCTCTCTCCTGTTTCCCACAAAGAACTCCAGTCAGTGCCCGTGGGTGGCGTCGGGGAGGAGAAACGTGAGAGCACGTTCTTCAGGGCACACGGAACTTCCGCTTCACGCTCGGAACCCAAACAGCCTGAAAGCAGGGACCGAAGCAGCACTGGGACGGCCCTNTCCGTGTCCTCTCTCCTGTTTCCCACAAAGAACTCCAGTCAGTGCCCGTGGGTGGCGTCGGGGAGGAGAAACGTGAGAGCACGTTCTTCAGGGCACACGGAACTTCCGCTTCACGCTCCGAACCCAAACAGCCTGAAAGCAGGGACTGAAGCAGCACTGGGACGGCCCCGCACCTCACAGCCGAGAAAGCCGGGTGTCGGCCTGCAGCGCAGGCAGGGGTCAGCAGTCAGCGCCGGCAGCTGAGCCCCCGGGGCCCAGGCCTCCAGGACCCGCCTGAGACCCACAGAAACACCCCACCGCTGGGCTGGCACCGAGGGAAACGCGCAGAGACATTTCCTATGTCTTTGGAACACCCCTTGTAAGTCACTTCTGGTCTGCAGTATAATAGAATCATTCTTTAAATTTGGTTTGTGGCGGACAGCGTTGTAAATATATTCTAAGAAAAACATCAACTAGATTTTCTTGAAACCTTTCTTTTAAGTTTATATTTAGATATATATATATAACATGATACATAATACTGTTTGTGCTTTTAGAATTAGTTTTATCTAAAAACTGAATTGCTTGAAAGCTAACTGGATTCTCTTTGCCCCTAGACTATAGCCATGCTGATGAGGCAGAGACACCGTCCCCCAGCGGGTCATTTTAATTAATAAACTCTATTTTTCAGAGCAGTGCTGGGCTCACAGCAGAATCAGGAGGCGGGCACGCGGCTTTCCCATCAGCCTCCTGGCCCCACGCGGGCACAGCCTCCGCACTATCAGCCTTCCC
>SJYH01001230.1:169086-179131 GCA_006408735.1 Sylvicapra grimmia | reverse complement strand
GCCCCCGGGACACAGGCTCTCTTCACTTTTCTTTCACTTTCCTTTCGTTCCTCACGCTCACTTTCCATTGTCCTTTCTCCAAATCCACAGATCCTTTTTTCTGCCCACTCAAATCTTCATTTGGATCCTTCTACTTAATTTTCACTCGAGTTAGTGTACTTTTCAGCTCCAGAATTTATTTTTTAACCCTGGCAGCAGCAGTTTGTAAACTGACATAGGCTCCATGTGGACAGTGTTGCATCTCGCACGCTCACCAGCGCACATCCGTCCCCGGACATCTCGCTCCCTTCACCCGTTTTCCCATCCCGTCCTCGCCCGTTCCCCTCTGGCATGCTCCACTCTGTCCTTTGTATCTACGCGTTCATTCCTGTTTGATCTGGTTTGTTCGTTCATTTGTGGGTTTTTACATCCACGTGACTGAAAGCATGTGGTGTTAGTCTTTCTGCTGACGTTTCACTTTGCTGCTGCTGCTGCTGAGTCGCTTCAGTCGTGTCCGACTCTGTGTGACCCCACAGATGGCAGCCCGTTGGGCTCCGCCATCCCTGGGATTCTCCGGGCAACAACACTGGAGTTGGTTGCCATTTCCTTCTCCAATGCAGGAAAGTGAAAAGTGAAAGTGAAGTCGCTCAGTCATGTCTGACTCAGCGACCCCATGAACTGCAGCCTACCAGGCTCCTCCATCCATGGGAGTTTCCAGGCAAGAGTACTGGCGTGGGGCGCCATTGCCTTCTCCACTTCACTTAGCAGAACACCCTTAAAGCCCTCCATGCTGGTGCAAACAGCAAAACTCCTATTTTCCCTAGAACTTCTTTTTGGTTTCTTTTTAGGTTTCTACCTCTTTATCCATATTTCCTGGAGANCTTCACTTAGCAGAACACCCTTAAAGCCCTCCATGCTGGTGCAAACAGCAAAACTCCTATTTTCCCTAGAACTTCTTTTTGGTTTCTTTTTAGGTTTCTACCTCTTTATCCATATTTCCTGGAGAAGGAAATGGCAGCCCACTCCAGTAATCTTGTCTGGAAAATCCCATGGACGGCAGAGCCTGGTAGGCTACTGTCCATGGGGTCGCAAAGAGTCAGACACGACTGAGCAACTTCACTTCACTTCTATCCATATTTCCATCTGTTCGCATGCTGTTTTCTCGACCTTCCCCGCATCACTCCTTAGCTCTGCAGGCGTCTCTCTGACGGCCGTTGCACGGCCTTTGCTGTTAGGCTGGGTTTCAGGACAGATTCTGCGGCTTCCCTCGACTAGGCCATGCTTCCTGCTTCTTTGTGTGCCCCGTGACTTGCTGCTGTTGTTGTTGTTGAGCTCTAGTAACGTGGTAAGTCTGGAAATCGGAGTCTCCCCTTTCCCAGGTTTGCCGTTTCTGTGACTGTCTCTGCACACTTGGCTGTGTGCTGAGGGTCAGTCTGAGGTGTGACCTTAATGTCTTTGGGGGTCTTTTCTGGAACCTTTCTTTGGGTATATATAGTCACTTTCTAATTTTCCCGTATATGTGGTTGTTTTTAATGTCCTAATCTTTAACGTCTAGCTCCCAAAAGGGGGGAATGAAAAACGAAGGGNTGTGCTGAGGGTCAGTCTGAGGTGTGACCTTAATGTCTTTGGGGGTCTTTTCTGGAACCTTTCTTTGGGTATATATAGTCACTTTCTAATTTTCCCGTATATGTGGTTGTTTTTAATGTCCTAATCTTTAACGTCTAGCTCCCAAAAGGGGGGAATGAAAAATGAAGGGGTGAACAAAGGATGCTGGCCCTTTAAATGCCCTGGAAGTGACTTCAGCCAGAGGGCGGGGGCCGTGTGACAACAGGGAGGTGCAACCACGTGGGCACCTGTGCGGTCAGAGCAGCGCCCAGGGCCCCCGCACTTGGAGGATGCACCCCAGTTTCCCTGCTGCAGCCCGTGCAGGCGGCTCTGGGAACATGCACGGGGCGCCACGTGGCTGGGGGGAGCAGGTNGGGTGAACAAAGGATGCTGGCCCTTTAAATGCCCTGGAAGTGACTTCAGCCAGAGGGCGGGGGCCGTGTGACAACAGGGAGGTGCAACCACATGGGCACCTGTGCGGTCAGAGCGGCGCCCAGGGCCCCCGCACTTGGAGGATGCACCCCAGTTTCCCTGCTGCAGCCCGTGCAGGCGGCTCTGGGAATATGCACGGGGCGCCACGTGGCTGGGGGGGAGCAGGCAACTGCTACTGCGCCATTCATCCAGGGCTCCTCCTGGAAGTCGCGAGCCTTCACGGGGCTGCCGAGTCCCAAACAGTGCCATCCAGGGCTGCCGAGTCCCCAAACAGTGCCATCCGGGAGGTTCTGCCGGCTCAGTGGTGGTCAGGTGGGAGACAGACTCTGCAGCTTCCTGCTTCACCACTTCCTCAGAACCCTCCTGCTTTTTTTCTTTCTCAGTGAAAAGTATCCCTCAGTTGAACTTGCAGCTCTCCACGGATTCCTGACCTGAGTTACTGCCCTAGGCAGCCTGCACATGATTAAGTAGCCGCTAGCTGGGTCTTCGGTGGAGAGACATCACATTAGCACCTCCCAGTCAGTCCTGGGACGACTAATCTCTCTACTGTGACTGAACCACGGCTCCCTCGGCACGACCAGGGGCTCCCAGGAAATAACAACGTGCCTGAGCTTCCCTGTACTTGTGCCTTTGCATCGACATTTTGCAGACAGGTCCACGAACATTATCAGAATTTTCACATCTCGTAATGGCATACATAATTAAAGCACAGGGTATTTCCTGAGATAGCATGTAGTCGCTCTTCCCAAAAGCCTGCTGCCATTAGCTCCGTTCCCTACAACACACCTTAGTCCCTGAGGCCAAAGTCAGGTTAGCTGGTAACCTGTGCAAACAGAAGAGAAGCTTCCCTCCTGAAGCCTCTCCTGGGGCACAGCCAGCTGGTGGCCTCCGCCTAATGTCCAGCCAGCAACCCGGAGGCTGTCTGTGCAGATGGGCGCTGAGTCCCTGTCTTCCTCCCTCCACTCCATGCATGGGAGCGGGTCTACACCTCCACATCCTCTCCCATCAGACAAGCAGGGACCAGACCCTCCTCCACCACGTGGTCACCAAGTCGTGGCCTCTATCCCACTGGCCCTCCCGGGAGGGTATGGGACTGTGTCGGTTCGTTTTCGTCCACCTCAGCCCTCCAAATGCCTCACACGTGCAGGGCTGGCACAGCCTGCACAGAAAGACAGCTCCAGAGAACTTGGAACTCTGTCAAAACCTGCCGGGAGATCCCACCCATGACAAGGTCATGCAGAGAGGCCTGATGGGCAAGGCGAGTCACGCTTCAGGGGCTCCCCCTGGGTTTTCCTGAACATCTACCCCCAAAAACCGGAGTTTGCCTGCTTTATTACTGTGCTTTCCACTCTTCTGACATTCTCTGGAAAAAAAGTTAACTCAGGGCTTCAGTCTCCTGCATATGAAAGGAATGTTTCAGCTCAAACCCCTTTGAGGGCTCTCTAAGTTGCCTGACAGGTTCCCCTGGACTTTTACAATTTGTGAATTGCTTACAGCCCCCCACCCCAACCACAAAAGGCACAAAGCTTAAACATCTTAAAGATATAGAGCCTTTTAGCATTAAGAATTAGTTTAGTGAAGAGTTTGTTGAGTTAATGTTTGCCGCCAGACCTCCATATCCTTTATCTTTTAGGCACCTGGGAGGATATTAATCAATGTAATCGGGATGCAGAAATAGGAATATAGTAGTTTTGATGTTAGCAATACTAGACTTTTGAGTTAATTAATTTTCTCTTTGTTATAAATCACTGTATTCCNCTGTCTGCTATACTATACTCTTCTGACATTACAGGGGGCTATCCCCAACCACCTTTCTCTGGAAAAAGTTAACTTAGAGCTCCAACTGGTCTCCTGCATATGAAAGGAATGTCTCAGCTTAAAACCCTCTGATGGCCCTCTAACTTGCCTGACAGTTGGAGACTTTTACAACTTGTGATTGTTTACAGCCCCCCAACTGCGAGAGTCATGCAGCTTAAAGCATCTTAAAGATATAGAGCCTTTTCTAAAGAGCTAAGAATTCACTGTTGAGTCAATGACTGCTGCCAGGCCTCCATATCCTTTACCTTTTAGGCACCTGGGAGGATATTAATCAATGTAATCGGGATGCAGAAATAGGAATATAGTAGTTTTGATGTTAGCAATACTAGACTTTTGAGTTAATTAATTTTCTCTTTGTTATAAATCACTGTACTCCACTTTCTTGTTATAAATTGTTGTATCCTTGCTATGTAAGAATGTAACTTTATTTAGTGCTTTCTGAGAGTGGTACCAGAGTTTGGGAAGAACAACACTGTTAAGGCAAATAAGTCTTCTAGTTGACAAGCCCTTATCAGAAAAGGGCTGTAAAATGTTCATTGGCCTTCTGGCCAGAAGCTGATGTAAACCACCTAAGACTTATGTATACAACTAGGTAAGCAGAGAGAAAACCTGGTCTCGATAAGAGTCAGGGCTGCTGATGCTACATAATTTTGTAATATCCATGGATCTCTATGTAAAATCAAGAGTACATAAGGCCTTTCTGGACAATAGAAGGGGGCAGTCACTGGACTGGTTTCCCCCGTGTCTTCTTGACTCTGTTTTCCGGCTGAATTCCCATCTGGAGCGGGGAGGCTCGCCATGTCTACTTACTTTCCCTGGCTTCTAAGTCCCATGAGAGAGGGAGCCCAAGGCGGGGCACCCTCTGATATTCAAATGGGCGCCGGTGGACCAACGTAGATGGTGCAAACTTCTTGTCCTGAAATTTTATTGGCTTTCCCTGTAAACCAAGTTATTCAGCCTCTTTTCTCCATTAAATTTTCCTACTATACTATTTCTTCTTAATTTCTCTTATATTTCTAAATAAATAAGTTTTCCCCGCCTACGCCGTCTCCCCTTCGAATTCCCTGGATCCAGCAGGGCAGGACCCCGGCAGCAACCACCACCTGCACCCCAGGCCCCTGGACACGCACAGCTGGAAGTGCTCTATCGTGGAACTACAGTGGGCCACTGGCATCTCCTCTTGATGGCGGCACATCCCGGGCTAATTTCAGGGTTTGTAGCAATTGAGCAGAAGAGAGAATTGGGAACCTACACCAAACAGGAAGCAGCCATGGGGACGGGGTGCTTCCCAAGGCCCAGCCTTGCAGGGGTCATCCCTGGCCCTCTCTGCAGCCACGGGGACGGGGCGCTTCCCAAGGCCTGGCCTTGCAGGGGTCATCCCTGGCCCTCTCCACGGCCACGGGGATGGGGCGCTTCCCAAGGCCCAGTCTTGCAGGGGTCGTCTCTGGCCCTCTCTGCAGTCACAGGGATGGGGCACTTCCCAAGGCCCGGCCTTGCAGGGGTCGTCCCTCGCCCTCCTCGGCGCCCACAGTGGGGGCTTCAGTCCTTTACCAGACAGACTGGAGGGTGACTGGGGACACAGTGGCAGCCGCTCGTCCTGGTGTCTCTTGAGACAGGACCCAGCCTTCCCCACCCCGTCTTCTTGAGGCCACAAAACCTCATGCCACGGGGACTCCAGGGCCAGTCAGCTGCCTCATCTGCTGCTTGCCCTTCCTCCCAAAGCACGTGACTCTATCCGCATGTGTTTAAAAATACTCTGCGGTTGGACTGAAAACCAGCTCCCATCAAACCAGAATGGATATGGCAACCTTGTCAAGACATTATTTTTACTCCCAAGAAAAGTTCACAGGCTCTCCCTGTTCCTGTCACTCAAGAGAGGCGGAACTGACTTTCAGGAGAAAAAAAGAGGCTACTTTTGGGCAAAGACCAAATGAGCACTTTTTTCCATCTGGCGCACAAATGGGAAGTTGAGATTTTTGGTTTCAGGGGCAGGAGGGCTGAGAGCTGAGTGAGAGGAAAAGATGCGCATTCATCCAGAGTCAGAGATGGGAAGGCCGCTGGGGTGGCTTATGCGTCCTGGAGAAGCCAGAGGACACCCCAGAACAGGACGGGCCCGAGTCCCAGCTAAGGCGGCAGGGGGCGGCCGAGGCCAAGTCCACAGACCGGGCGGCTCAGAGAGCAGAGGCGCACGTCCTCACTCCTGGAGGCCGGCCCTCAGGGGCCACGCCGTGGCTGTCTCCTCCCCTGTCCTCACACGGCCGGCCCTCGTCTCACACACCCTGTCACATGGCAGGAGGGCCACACCAACGACTCACCTCAACGCGCCACACTTGCCACAGCCCCGCTTCCAAGTGTCAGCCACGCTCTGCAGGGCCCAGGGTTAGGGCGTCAACGGGGAACTCAGGGCACAGCTCGGCTGGGACGGGACCAGCGCAGGTGCGTCTTCAGAGTCTCCTGATCCCACGCTTCCCTCCAAGCCTGGGGGACCCTGGAGACCTCCCGCCCTCTGTCCCCACACACCGCCACCTCGGGGATGGGTGTCCTGCCTCCTCCTGGTAAGACGGCTCAGGAGTTCGGGCAAGACGCCCAGGAAGGCGGCACGGTGCGTCTCTCGATGTGCCCACGGGAGGCGAAGTGTGTTCAGCCCCGTGGCAGGGCTGCCCCAGCAGAGACCTGCCCCAGCAAAGGCCCAGATGGCACAGCTGGGGCCCGCCAGCTCCACTAAGAGAAATGCAGTGGAGGGCCTCTCAGCTAAACAAGCCAATGGCACAAAAGCAGGACTCCTTTCCATGCAATTTAAAGAAACAATCACGGGGCTTGACCTAGAGCAGTCCTCTTCCACCCTGACTGGGCGTGGGGATCCACCAAGAACGCTCGCAGCGATGTGCAGGCCGGTTAGACGAGGCCCTGGGTGCCGAGCCCAGGCTGCCAGGCGGCTCCCCGGGGCAGCAGGTGTGCGGAGCAGGGGCTAATAGTAGAGACAGAGCGCGTGCGGCCCGACTCCAGAAAGGGTCCAGGTGGCGCCGAGAGCCCACCTGTGGGCCAGCCGGCTGGGGGCGCCGCTGCAGGCTGGGGTCAGACTGGCCACCGCTGCTCAGAGGAGACCCACCCGCCAGTCCTGAGATCTGGCTCCGCTGGATTCCGCGGAGCTCTGAAGCTGGTTCTAGGGTAACACACTTTGGGAAAATCAACAGCTGTGGAAAGAGAGGAAGTGGATATTTGCCTTACCTCTTAGGTTAATGTAAAAGTTCACCCGATCAAGGTAACATTTTCAGTGGTCACTGCTCAGGGAAAGTCGCTCAGTCATGTCCGACTCTTTGCGACCCCACAGACTACACTGTCCGTGGGATTCTCCAGGCCAGGATACTGCAGTGGGTAGCCTTTCCATTCTCCAGGGGATCTTCCCAACCTAGGGATCGAACCAGGGTCTCCTGCATTGCAGGAGGATTCTTTCCCAACTGAGTTCTGAGGGAAGCCGATTTTCAATGCAGGTTAAAAGGCACCAATTACACTATGCCTTCATCTCTAGGGCACTCAGGCACCTCCCATAGGGAAGACAGGACACACAGATGCAGGGACAGAACCCTGGAGTGACCCAGACCTTCTTGTCGATCACTTGTGCCCTCTGAACTTTCTAAGTTAACAGGCATCACTGTGACAATAAGAAAAATTAATTCTATAAAAATTACTTACTCAGAATGCACTGCCCCCCCCCAAAGTTTTAACATCGGTTTTAGTGACCGTAAACGTGGTGCCCAATGCTCGGCCAGGAGGGCGGTGGGCATCAAGCATTGGATGCCGGAGCTGAGGCCGCTGTGGCCGTGGAGGCTTCGTGGGCTTTGACTGTGAACCCGGCTTGGTCCTGAGCCTGAGGTCCTAATGAAAAGCTCCGCAGAGCCGGCCTGTCCAGCGCAGGCCTCGGGAGGAGACGCCTGGTCAGCGCTTGTTCAAAGGGACGCAGAAGGACCTGCAGGCGTCTGACCCGAGGGACTCGGCAGGTACCAAGCCCCACGCGGCGAGTCTCCGGCGAGCGGTGTTTACCCTGCACAGTTCTCCCTGCTGCACGATGTGAGCCGAGCGGCTGGGCAGCAGCCCGTGCTTTCCTGGACGTGCAGAGGTCACTTTTCTGAACTCCGCCTAGTCTAAACCCTGTCCATGCCTGAAAAAGTGAAACTCCTCTGTGGGGCCTCACCTTGGAGAGCCTGGAAGCCTTTCCAATAGCAAAGTGGGGAGGCCGTATCCTCCGGCCGAAGGTGCCAAGGCTTGAGACATTCGACGGAAATGGAGACGGGCGAGCAGCCTCTGACGGGGGGAGGCTGGTGCCCTGAGGGCTGGATGCCCCCCGCGGCCCCAGGGCGGCACCCCCGGAGGCCGGGCTGGCACCCCGTCGGCACGCCTCGCTCACCCGATGGCCGCCTGTGGGAGCCTGGACTCGGCGCCCAGCTCCCGTCCCGCGCGGCGTCACCGGCCCACTGTCTCACCCGCTGTCCTGCTGAACGAGCAGCTGCCGCCTTCCGCACTCGGCGGCTGTGAAAACCTTCTGGACTCGAACGCCCCTGCCCTGGGGTCTGTGTGCGGTTTGTGTTTCAGCTAGTTTTGTTTCTCTCGCCAGACATCAAACAGAGCCAAGTTCCGAACCAGACAGACCACTGCCTTCAGGCAAATCACTTCACTCCCTTGACTGTGCAACGCGGAAAGCTGTCAACGTGCAGCGGATAAAGCCCGCGCCCGCAGAGGCTCGGCCGCAGCAGCGGCTCGGCTGCTGGCCCCGCGGGACACGCGCCCCACAGGCGCTCGCCCTCTGGCTGTGAGCGAGCCCTGGGGTGAGAACCCCTGGGGGTCCGCCTCCGAGGAGCCGAAGTTCAGACACAGACCTCAGACCCGACCGAACCACCTCGGCCTGAGCGGGCCCTCTCGTGGCCTGGGAAGCCGAGCAGCAGACAGAGCAGACCACCCGGACACTCTCCGGGGCGACAGCAATGCTTCACGACTCAGGGTGTCCTTGGGGGCCGCACGCACGGTCCTCACGGCTCCCTGGCAGTGGAGACGCCCGACAGAAGCCCCGGCCGTAACCCAATCACGCACATGAGCCAAGCGCACCTTCCCCCCTCCTCTGTGACAGAAAACTAACACCACCTTAGGCAGCAGAAGATGGTCATAAAACAAGAAATTATTAAGAACCCACCTTTATACCATTTTTATTTGAATAAGCCTGGGTCACAGTCTAACAGCCAAACTGGAGTAGCTCCGTGCTCAGTGGAAGTTTTTTTAACAGAATCGAACCAGACGATGCAGAGGAGGGAGCCAGCTCTGCGGGCGCAGCCAGGAGGCCTCTGGGGGAGCTGCAGACACAGCCGCGGGGCACCCAGGAGCACCTCACAGGAAGTGCCTGGCAGTTTTCTGTTGCAAAATTAGGAGAAAGGGAACATTCACTACTTGTCTCTGCATAAGTGACCTTGATTATTGTGTGTCAAGAGCAAACTAATAAAATGGGTAATGCAAAGGGCCCAGAAAGTCCAAGTCACGGGAAGAGGTACTTTCGTGGTATTTGTGTTTCCCCTGAGTTTGTGGAAATGCATTCACTTATGCACCCTTTCAGTCTGACTGCGGTGGTGACTGTGAACCACGGAGAAGACGGGAGGTCAGATCAAAATTCCAACTGTGATCAAAGGCCAAGCGTGTCTCTGCAAAATGCTGCTAACACAGACGCTGGACGTCCCCAGTGGTGTTCCTGTTGGCTTGTCTGCTACTGAAAATGTTACTTTAAAAGATATAAAGTTAATCCCCACATTTGCCACCCATTCTAGCAGTCACTTTGAAGTGAAGCGAAGTGAAGTCGCGCAGTCGTGTCCGACTCTTTGCGACCCTATGGACCCCAGGCTTCCCCATCCATGGGATTTTCCAGGCAAGAATTCTGGAGTGGGTTGCTATTTCCTTCTCCAGCGGATCTTCCTGACCCAGGAATCGAACCTGGGTTTCCTGCATTGCAGGCAGACGCTTTACCCTCTGAGCCACGAGGGAAGCCCAGCAATCACTTTACCCTCTGTAATTAAAAAAAAAAAAAAGCATCAAAGGCTGACCATCCATGCCTCCCTCAACAAGCAGGGTCTCATCTAATGTTCGTTGCACCCACGAGTGACACCTTCTTATGCACGACTCCCATCTCACAGATGAACCAGCAGCGTCTCCAGGTGCTGACGGTACCCACCAC
>SJYH01001230.1:152110-165688 GCA_006408735.1 Sylvicapra grimmia | reverse complement strand
CTGAGGCTGCAGCCAGGCCCCGGATGTTTGAGCAGCGGCGGCTTCTGAAGAGACGAGCAGACCACGCGGTGAGAAGGGAAAGCCTGCTGCCCGGACAGTCGTGAGGTCTGAGGAGGGCCCGGGCCTGCCCCTCGTGGGCGGTCAGGATCCGCAGGTCTGCAGGGGGGCCTGCCTGCTCCCCGCCCGTGAGGTCTGAGGAGGGCCTCGGCCTGCCCCCCGTGGGCGGTCAGGATCGAGCCAGTCGCAGGTCTGCAGGGGGGCCCGCCTGCTCCCCGCCCGTGGGCTGTGCTTCTGCGCTGGCCCCACCAAGCTCAGCCGCCGCCGGGCAGCCACACCCCTCTGGGGAGGAGGGGCCGACGCGGGGCGGGTGAGGCCGCTCAGCACGTGCCCTCAGCCTTTGGGCTGCAGTCGCTGGCTGCCGGCACGCCAACCGGACAGGGGGCCCTCCTCCTCGGGACCCAGGCTTGTCCACCAGTGAGAGGACCACCATCACACGCGCGACACGTCGGCCCAGGCCCCGAGGGGGCTCGGGAACGAACCCCGAGCGGCTGACGATGGCAAGGGCGTCCCTGGAGGTCCCCAGGGCACGGAGCTGCTGGCTGGCTCCAGCCTCAGCCGCCGAGGCTGGGAGGGCCGTTCTTGCAAAGTGCCGACATTCACAACACTTCCTGCAGGAGCTGAGGAGCCTTCCAAGACCAAGGAGCGGAGCTCAGACACGTGCGCCGACGTCGCCCACGCAGAGACGCAGCCGCAGAGAGCAAGCTGATGCCTCCCGGAGTGGACGCCCCACGCAGCTGCTTAAAAAACAGGCAGCCCAGGTCCACAGCGGTNGCCGCCGAGGCTGGGAGGGCCGTTCTTGCAAAGTGCCGACATTCACAACACTTCCTGCAGGAGCTGAGGAGCCTTCCAAGACCAAGGAGCGGAGCTCAGACACCTGCGCCGACGTCGCCCACGCAGAGACGCAGCCGCAGAGAGCAAGCTGATGCCTCCCGGAGTGGACGCCCCACGCAGCTGCTTTAAAAACAGGCAGCCCAGGTCCACAGCGGCCACCTCCCGGCACACGCCCACCTCCGGGCACCTGCCCACCAGGGCCCGTTCTTTCTGCAGCCCCTCCCCTCCCCTCCCCAGAGCAGCAGCCTCATCAGGGGCACCGGGACACTGGGGCCGCGGCTTGGGAGGAGAGCCGATGGTCAGGACGGCAGGGTCCACTGTGTCCTGCCAGGCTACACAGCTGACCCCAAACTTCTGCAGGAGGAAGGAGATGGAGTGGGCACTCTCTCAGCTGACCTCCAGCCCCAGCCAGGGCCCCTTCCTGCTAAAGCCAGTGACTCTGAGGCCCTCTGGGCACCAGGCGGCAGAGGCTCCCAGGGTGCTCCAAGCCAGCTGAAGCCTTTGAGCGAGCCAGCCTCTGTGAGCGCCCGCCTCCTGGGCCTGGAGGAGCTAGCATGTCTGTGGTTCCCTCAGCCCTTGAGGACAGGGCCCTGCAATGGGCTGAAGAGTCCCCACAAGATTCATGCCCACACTTGGAAACGGGGTCTCTGCAGGGAGGAGGATCTCGAGATGAGG
Organism: Sylvicapra grimmia; assembly: GCA_006408735.1. Lineage (NCBI taxonomy): Eukaryota > Metazoa > Chordata > Mammalia > Artiodactyla > Bovidae > Sylvicapra > Sylvicapra grimmia. The sequence goes on along the minus strand of SJYH01001230.1, from coordinate 164,122 downwards.
CCATCCTAGGGTTAGGCTGGGCCCGCAACCCACTGACCGGGTCCTTCCGGAAGGCGGCACACGGAGCACGGGGAGGCCAGGAAGGGCCGTCGCAGGACACCGTCTCCCCCTCAGGGGCGGGGTCCTCCAGACAAGATGCTGCCCCCACCTGGGCTCCGCCTCCCCCGGAGCAGGCACCGGGGACAGAGCCCCTGCGTCCTCGAGCATGCCCGTGCGCCTAGCCCTCCCGACCCCACGGACGGGTGTGCGCAGCCCCGGGCCTCCACCCCGGGGCAGCGAACGCCTCTCACTGATCTCCCGGCTCCTCCTTCCGCCCAACTCATCCCGCCAGGATCCCCACGCCCTCCCACACAGCGCACGGGGCCACAGGAAGTCTTGCGTCCTAGCAGCTGGTCCTGCCATCAGGGGTTCGGGGGCAGACTTCATGCCACAGTCCTCAGCGTCTGCAGAAACCAACTCAGTTTGCCGAGGGGTCCTCAGAGCCCCTCCAGACTGGGGTTCGAAGGTCACATGTCCTGACTCCCCAAACAGGGAGGGACGCAGCTCAGCAGCAGCCTCAGAGGAACTGGCTCCGGGCCCCCTCACCCGCGGCCTCAGGCTGAGCATCTGTCAGCAGACCTGCACCAGGAGGCGGGACAGTCCTGTCTCTGACCTCTGAGCTGTGCCGAGCCTCAGGGAGGCACCAGCAGGACAGGCGCTGGCCCGAAGCCCGCGCTGCGGCCGCCCAGCACCTCTGAGATGAGTCCTGCCTTCAGGCCGAGAGCTCGGCACTCACTAGCGTCCACCGTGTAAGGTCTCCTGTGCAGAGTCGGGGAGCTCGCCGCTTTGTCGACGGCAGCGTCTGTTTCTCTCCCAGGCTGTGGACGGCGGGCGGAGGCAGCCCACACGAGGCAAGGCTCTGCTCGTCTGCCCGCTGGGCGCGGAGCCCCGGCTCACAGCGCCGGCAGCTTCCCACTGTCCCCGTCGGGCACCAGAAGCCCCAGCATCACCCTCAGTCTGTCCCGGGAAGGGGCCACCGCGCGTGGGGAGGTGCCCTCATGCGCCCCTCTGGTCCCTGAGCAGCAAGTCTGCCACACAAGGCGGAGGCCGTCAGAGACCTCCAGCACCGAGGCCCCTCCCCACGAGGCATCTTCCATTCAGCTGGGATGTGTGGCCACCAGTGGGCCCACTGGAGTCCACGGGGCAGGGACCCCACCACCCAGGCTCATGCTGCCCACGTAGGTTCTCGGCCAGGAGCCCCCCGTGTAAGTCAGGGATCCCTGGAGTTGCAGCCCTCAGCCCGAGGTACGCAGACGTCCCCCAAGGTGAGACCTCCCCACCGGAGGGCTGTGGATCCCGGGCGGCAGGGAGCTGCCCGCTTGGGCTCTGTCTGTGACCTGGGTGGACCCCATCCCCATCCTGCAAGGACAGGGAGGCCCAGCCGATGCCCCACACGCCTCCCCTCCATGACCCCCCAATTCCTTCCTCTACAGTGCAGACCTCAGCCTTCCAATCCCAACCTAACAGAGGTGAGCTGGCTGAAGGTCCACGACAACAAAATCTGAACTCAGGTTCAGTCCAGGAGCAAAGTAATCCTCTGTACTGGATTTGCCACCAGNCACAGGGAGGCCCAGCCGATGCCCCACACGCCTCCCCTCCATGACCCCCCAATTCCTTCCTCTACAGTGCAGACCTCAGCCTTCCAATCCCAACCTAACAGAGGTGAGCTGGCTGAAGGTCCACGACAACAAAATCTGAACTCAGGTTCAGTCCAGGAGCAAAGTAATCCTCTGTACTGGATTTGCCACCAGTTGTAGGAAGTTATGAAAAAACCCAGTTTCTAGCGTATGTGTACATTTCCTGTGCGGTTCACTTGGTGCCTGAACCCAGACGGAGGCACAGATAGGATGCGTCAGACGCGCCCTTCAGCAAGCACCACGCGGACCTGTGTCGGCCGCCCCGCCCCTCCCACTCGCCTTCCCGACCGGAGGCTGGCAGGCAGCGGGCCCCAGGCCTGGCCCTTCCCACCGTCTGTCCAGGGCCCAGCCCGGACACAGCACAGTGGGCGGCTCCCAGCTGCCCCGCAGAGACGGCTGTCTTCTCGGAGAAAGCAGCCGGGAGGCAGACCCAGGTCGGGGGCGAGTCACAGCCCAGGCACCACCCGCAGTCCCTGAGCCGGAGTCACAGCCCCCACCCCAGAGCTCGGGGGTCTTCCTGTGCGGGCTCTGGGGAGGGTACTAAGGTTGGGGGTCTTCATGTGTGGCTGGCAGGCTCTGGGGGGCACCTGTCACATGGGGACATCCACTCCTGACCCGTCCAGCCTGAATGAGATTGGGCCCGCCAGCAGGTCCAGTCAGGCAGGGGGAGCCAGGGACCCACGAGTCCAGCAGACTGGACGGGAAAGCTCCCTGACGCCCGGGCCGGTGTGGTCACCCCTCATCCCACCCCCGAGGGAGACGGGCTCCCAGCCCACCTGGAGGAGGGGGGCTGCTGAAGCAGGGACTGAGACGGGGCGCTGCCCAGAGCAGCTGCTGGGACGGCTGGGGGCAGGCTCAGGAGCTGGGGCGCTGGGCCCCAAGGGTGGCCCGGGGGGCAGCGGGTGTCAGCCACGGCTGAGAGGCTTCCCTCTGGAGGGAAGACGCCCCCCAGGCAGAAGCTCCCCACATCCTCCCGAGCCANCAGAGCAGCTGCCGGGACGGCTGGGGGCAGGCTCAGGAGCTGGGGCGCTGGGCCCCAAGGGTGGCCCGGGGGACAGCGGGTGTCAGCCATGGCTGAGAGGCTTCCCTCCAGAGGGAAGACACCCCCCATACAGAAGCTCCCCACATCCTCCTGAGCCGTCCATGAGACGGGGGCACAGGGGAGAGCGGGCGCCTCGGGCACGGGGGGAGGGGAGCGGGCGCCTCGGGCATGGCGGGGAGCGGGTGTCTTGGGCTTGGGGACAAGCAGACGTCTCGGGTTCAGCGGTGAGTGACGTATCAGAGCCCCCCACCCAGAGCCCCACCAGAGGCAGCTCCCGGGCAGCGAGCCCACAGACGCGGCCGCTTCAGGGTCCACACGGCTGACGCTTCACCGTCCCCTCACGCCTGGGGCCGTGGACACAGGCTGTGGGTCCCACCCTCTGCGAGCCCCTCACACTAGCGGCCAGGCTGCGGCGCTGGAAGGAGGTGGTCTGAGCTATCCACCCTCTGGGGTGGGGCAGACACCCCGTCTGGACGGGACAGGAACTGGCTGCTCCCACACAAGGCCTCGTAGCAGCAGCCCAGGCAACAACCTTCCTGACTGACGGGCGGCTTCGCCTGCGGCTTCTCGCCTCCAGCTTCACTCTCCTCTCCNGGTCTGAGCTATCCACCCTCTGGGGTGGGGCAGACACCCCGTCTGGACGGGACAGGAACTGGCTGCTCCCACACAAGGCCTCGTAGCAGCAGCCCAGGCGACAACCTTCCTGACTGACGGGCGGCTTCGCCTGCGGCTTCTCGCCTCCAGCTTCACTCTCCTCTCCAGCCTCTGCCCCGAGGCCGCGCGTCTGCCCTGGGCAAAGCGGCCCCTCCACCAGCCGCTCGAGCCAGCCAGAGGCCGGCCCCTCCCGGCCTGCGGTCCCTGGGCCTGCCCACTGCCCCACCAAACTCCGCACCCAGGCAGCACCCACAGGCACCTGGGCCCTGGGGATGCAAGGCCCGGGCCCTGGGGATGCAAGGCCGGGGCCCTGGGGATGCAAGGCCCGGGCCCTGGGGAGGGAAGGCCGGGGCCCTGGGGATGCAAGGCCGGGGCCCTGGGGATGCAAGGCCCGGGCCCTGGGGATGCAAGGCCGGGGCCCTGGGGATGCAAGGCAGGGGCCCTGGGGATGCAAGGCCCNCTGGAAGCGCAGCCTGATTCGCTACCAGGAGAGAGGCGGGTGCGCATATCTAATTCTGCCCAGACCTGAAATTCTGCTTAGTCCCCACATTACAGTGACTCTCTTAACCTATAACCAGGTGTTAAAAGAAGCTGTCGTGAAACCCAGCGACCCCATCTCTAAGCTGGCTGCATATGAAACTGGCTCCTATGAGAGGCAGGCAGCACCGACCACTTTGCTTCCGGCCGGAAGGAAAGAGAGTCGTCTTTCCAGCAGGCAGCGCGCCTGGCGAGCGCACACAAGGTCCAGGGTAAGCCAGAGCAGCCGAGATGGCTGTCCCCTACGGCTCCGCAGGGAGCGGGTGGTGAGAGGCTTCAGGGACACTTCTCTAAAAGTCCTGTCAAAGGCTGCCCTTTTAGAGAATTTTTGTTCCCACACAGAAAAGTATAAAGAAGAAAACCCAACGCGCTCACGACCCCAGCAACCGAGGGCTGCCGTTCCATCTGGGCGGCGCCTCCTCTTCCCGCTCAGGCTGTCTGCACAGCGTGGAGGCGGCGACGTTTGCACCGCCGTGGCTTCCTCCTTCACTAACACTCAGGGAGCTTTTTCTCCTAGAAAGCGTCCATTTTTTCCATTNATCGAGGGCTGCCGTTCCATCTGGGCGGCTCCTTCTCTTCCCGCTCAGGCTGTCTGCACAGTGTGGAGGCGGCGACGTTTGCACCGCCGTGGCTTCCTCCTTCACTAACTGTGCCTCAGGAAGCTTTTTCTCCTGGAGAGCATCCATTTTTTCCATTTTAACGGCTCACAGTGCCCGTCGTCTGCCCCACCTGCCTTTCTTCTGCCCGTGTGTGCGCTGTGACTGCTCAGTCGTGTCCGACTCTCTGGGACCCCACGGACTGCAGCCCTCTGTCCAGGCCAGGATCCTGGAGTGGGTGGCCATGCCCTCCTCCAGGGGGTCTTCCCAACCCGGGATTGAGCCTGCATCTCGTGGGTCTCCTGCACTGACGGGCAGGTTCTCACCACCAGTGCGCTCTACTGCACAGGAAGGGCGTTTCCAGTCAGCAGTGTCCTCTGAGTGGATGGTGGCTAATTCTCAGGGCTGAGCACCACACAAAGTACGATGGGAGGGAGTTACAATTTGGTTAAAGCTGTCGCCCCAGACTTTGCTCAGAAAGTTCCACCCGTGCATTTATATTTTATTTAGTCACTTCTTCCAGAATTATTTCTAATAAAGATAGCTATTTTTTTTATAGCAATGGGAATTTACAGCAAAAAATAAAAAGAAGCTATTATGGGAAACCATGATCAATTAGGATNTCTCTTAACCTATAACCAGGTGTTAAAAGAAGCTGTCGTGAAACCCAGCGACCCCATCTCTAAGCTGGCTGCATATGAAACTGGCTCCTACGAGAGGCAGGCAGCACCGACCACTTTGCTTCCGGCCGGAAGGAAAGAGAGTCGTCCTTCCAGCAGGCAGCGCGCCTGGCAAGCGCACACAAGGTCCAGGGTAAGCCAGAGCAGCCGAGATGGCTGTCCCCTACGGCTCCGCAGGGGGCGGGTGGTGAGAGGCTTCAGGGACACTTCTCTAAAAGTCCTGTCAAAGGCTGCCCTTTTAGAGAATTTTTGTTCCCACACAGAAAAGTATAAAGAAGAAAACCCAACGCGCTCACGACCCCAGCAACCGAGGGCTGCCGTTCCATCTGGGCGGCGCCTCCTCTTCCCGCTCAGGCTGTCTGCACAGCGTGGAGGCGGCGACGTTTGCACCGCCGTGGCTTCCTCCTTCACTAACACTCAGGGAGCTTTTTCTCCTAGAAAGCGTCCATTTTTTCCATTTTAACGGCTCACAGCNGCAACCGAGGGCTGCCGTTCCATCTGGGCGGCGCCTCCTCTTCCCGCTCAGGCTGTCTGCACAGCGTGGAGGCGGCGACGTTTGCACCGCCGTGGCTTCCTCCTTCACTAACACTCAGGGAGCTTTTTCTCCTAGAAAGCGTCCATTTTTTCCATTTTAACGGCTCACAGCGCCCGTCGTCTGCCCGTGGCTGCCCCGCCTGCCTCTCTTCTGCCCGTGTGTGCGCTGTGACTGCTCAGTCGTGTCCGACTCTCTGGGACCCCATGGACTGCAGCCCTCCAGGCTCCTCTGTCCATGGGGTTCTCCAGGCCAGGATCCTGGAGTGGGTGGCCACGCCCTCCTCCAGGGGGTCTTCCCAACCCGGGGATCGAGCCTGCATCTCGTGGGTCTCCTGCACTGACGGGCGGGTTCTCACCACCAGTGCGCTCTACTGCACAGGAAGGGCGTTTCCGGTCAGCAGTGTCCTCTGAGTGGACGGTGGCTAATTCTCAGGGCTGAGCACCACACAAAGTACGACGGGAGGGAGTTACAATTTGGTTAAAGCTGTCGCCCCAGACTTTGCTCAGAAAGTTCCACCTGTGCATTTATATTTTATTTAGTCACTTCTTCCAGAATTATTTCCAATAAAGATAGCTATTTTTTTTATAGCAATGGGAATTTACAGCAAAAAATAAAAAGAAGCTATTATGGGAAACCATGATCAATTAGGATTGATCAAATGAGTCCATCCCAAAGGAAATCAGCCCTGAGTGTTCACTGGAAGGATGCTGAAGCTGAGGCGCCAATACTTTAGCCCTGATGTGAAGAGCTGAGTCACTGGAAAAGACCCTGATGCTGGGAAAGATTGAAGGCAGGAGGAGAAGGGGACGACAGAGGACGAGATGGTTGGATGGCATCACCGACTCGACGGACGTGAGCTTGAGTAAACTCTGGGAGTTGGTGACGGACAGGGAGGCCTGGCGTGCTGCAGCCCGTGGGGTCACAGAGAGCCGGACATGACAGAGAGTCTGAACAACAATTTGTTAGCAGAAAAAATTTGGAAGAAATCAGAAGCAATTAAAACTTCTGTCTCGGTATCAATTAAGACACTTTCATTGCCAATCAGAGAAAATATAACTGAAACCGGCTTGAAATCAGGGACTGTGTTGGTTCGCATGACTAAAGCACCCAGAAGACAGCGCCGATCTTGGGGAGCTGCGCGCCTGGCCGCCCTGTGCTCCTCTCTGATTGCCCCCCCACCCCGCCGCCTCGGGGCTCACCTGCGGGCTCCCGCCTCTGGGTGACGGTGGCTGCGTGCTCACACCTGCGGTCTGTCCACCTGAGCACTCGCAGGAAGTCCTATGGCTCACCCCGATTGGGGGGGGCACGTGACCACTCCGGCCCCATCACTGCGGCCAGGACCGTGGAGAGCTCCCCAGACTCCAGCCGAGTGAGGCTCTCTCACAAAACGTGACCGAGGAGAAAGCGGCCTGCAGTAATGAGGAGAGGGCCTGCCACATGCAGGGTGAGGGTGTGCACACTGGGCTGACGCGGACAGGCATGATGTGACGGGGCCAGGGCAGGCAGCAGTCTGCGGAAGCGGCTCCCCGCTCCCCGCCTGGCAGAGGCCCTGGGCAAGAGCGCCAGGGACACCACGCAGGGAGTCTGCAGCCAAGCTTCACAGCAGCTCTGCCAGACGCGCTGGGCCTCTCCTGCCCCTGTAACCGGCCGTCCCTTCCCTAGAGAGACCTAGGCTGTGGCTGCCCCCCTCCCCCGAGCCGGCCCCGCTGGAGGCCTGACTGCTGCACGGGACCTCCGCTGAGCCTGACTGTGCAACCACTTGACAGCTGCGTGCGCTGGACAAATGTCAGCCCGCCTGCTGACCGCTGCCGCCTGCGCCTCGGACAGAAAGCCGCCCCCAGCTTCCCTGGCCCTGGGGACGGGAGGCCACCTCGGTCGTGAAGCAGGGACGTACACACAGAGCCGGTGCCCACTGGCAGAGGCTGGCAGGGGCACCGCCCGTCGAGCAGGACTGAACTGAGGGGGTTCAGGTGGTAGCGGTGAAAGCGCTGAGCACTTAGATGTTTGCTGGGCCCTTCCTGAGGTCACCCACATCACCGGCTCCCTGGCAAAGGAGACCGGGATGGAGCTGAAAGCCTCTCCCTGCGTCCGGCAGCCTGAGGCCTGCAGCTGGAGCATCTTAATGAAACTGCTAACCAGTCCTGCTGCTTTCAGCAGCCACGTAGCTGGCTGTGGCCTTTCATCATTTCTGTAATCCAGTAACCCTTTCTGATTTTCCCAGCAAACAGAAATATCAATCCGGAACCTCTTTTTATTCCTAAAGTATTTGCTTCTCAAAATCACGTTATAATCGGTATTAAAATGAAGCCAGCAGAGCCAGGTCCAACTTCAAACCTTGCTTTAATAGAGACAGGAAATTGGGCGCAGACACCGAGCTCGCATGCANGGGTTCAGGTGGTAGCGGTGAAAGCGCTGAGCACTTAGATGTTTGCTGGGCCCTTCCTGAGGTCACCCACATCACCGGCTCCCTGATAAAGGAGACCAGGATGGAGCTGAAAGCCTCTCCCCCGCGTCCGGCAGCCTGAGGCCTGCAGCTGGAGCATCTTAATGAAACTGCTAACCAGTCCTGCTGTTTTCAGCAGCCACGTAGCTGGCTGTGGCCTTTCATCATTTCTGTAATCAAGTAACCCTTTCTGATTTTCCCAGCAAACAGAAATATCAATCCGGAACCTCTTTTTATTCCTAAAGTATTTGCTTCTCAAAATCACGTTATAATCGGTATTAAAATGAAGCCAGCAGAGCCAGGTCCAACTTCAAACCTTGCTTTAATAGAGACAGGAAATTGGGCGCAGACACCGAGCTCGCATGCACGGTCACGCTCTCGCTGATCACATACAGCAGGGAGGATCCGGCCTGACCTCACCCGGGAAAGACCTCGCCCGGCGGGCCTGCTGCTGGTCTGAGGGAGCAGCCGACCCCCAGAACTCCAGTCTCGCCTCCCCGTCTCCCCACGTCTTGCTACAGGAAAGACACCGTGTGACGAAGTGATGCTGGCTGCCGTGTGCCCTGGTCTTAAGCACACTCACATACCTAGGTGGAGGCTGGGAGGCGGCAGAAGGCACAGGGTGCCCCACCCTGGGAGCCCTCCTTGGGGTGGCTGTGCCCCATGGAGAGGCCTGGAGCTGGGCTCTGGGGAGATCGTTCCTGGATACACCTCTGTCAGTAGTCAGACTCAGGTGGGGTGGAGGGGGTGCGTTGGCCACATAATCCCCCGAGAAAAGGCAGCCACGCCTGAGCACGTTTTCTCTAGGGGGCTGAAGAGACAGTGGCACCAGGAAGCCAGCCTCGTGGTTCCACCTGCAGTAGACTTCAGGGGCGTGAGAGGAAAACTCGAGCCGATCCATTCGTGTTGCACCTGCTTCCGGAGCACCCACCCCTCCTGGCCTTCCGTTGTTCTTGTTCTTGCTATTCAGTCACTCGGTCCTGTCCGACTCTTTGCGACCCCATGGACTGCAGCATGCCAGGCTTCCCTGTCCTTCACCAGCTCCCAGACTTGGCTCAAACTCATGTCCATCGAGTCAGTGATGCCATCCAACCATCTCATCCTCTGTCGCCCCCTTCTCCTCCCACCTTCAATCTTTCCCAGCATCAGGGTCTTTTCTAATGAGTCAGCTCTTCACATCAGGTGGCCAAAGTACTGGAGTTTCAGCTTCAGCATCAGTCCTTCCAATATTCAGGAACTGATTTCCTTTAGGATGGACTGGTTGGATCTCCTTGCAGTCTAAGGGACTCTCAAGAGTCTTCTCCAGCAGCACAGTCTGAAAGCATCAGTTCTTCGGTGCTCAGCTTTCTTTATGGCCTTCTGTAGGCGCTGGAACTGCGAACATGACCAGCACGGGGTCTCTTGCTGTCGGGACTGAGGCTCTAAAGCACGGAGCGGGAACGGAAGATGCCTGTCTATCTCTTCACCCTGCTTTCAGATGCTCGTGGCCACCTCCTGGTGTCACCCAGATGCCCCAGGTCCTGGTGGCAACGTGGGTGCCGACCGGCAGCCAGCAGAGAGAGGACCCTGCAGGCCTGGTCCTCACCAGGACACCGCACTGGAGTCCCGGGGCGGAGCCCGGGCCACGGGGGACACCCCACGGGGGGACCCCGCATCCGCGACATTCTGCACGCCCAGAATTCGTTAGATTTTAAAAGGCTATCTCATCATTTGATCCCCAGTCAATTTGGAGGCAGCCAAACATTCATGGTGAGAATGAATCCATCCTTCATTTGTTACCACTTTATAGAATGAAACCACAAGCATGTCCCTGAGCTTAATTTTTTCTTCCTCATGAAGGGAAACAGGTATCAATGCAATCTCTTAATTGTAAAAATATTCATTATTGTCTACCGAACACGTTGAAGGAGTAGGGGTTTATATATATGGATATCTCTGGCTGTGCCGGGTCTTTGTTGGGGGAAGTGGGATCTCCACTCCTTCGCTGCACGCGTGGAATCTAGTGTCCTTGACCAGGGGTCCAGCCCGGGACCCCTGCATTGGGAGTGAGGAGCCACTGGGCGACCAGGGGACTCCCAGGAGGGTTTCTAAATACACGGTTTCATTTGGCTGAGACACAGGGAGACAGGCAAGTCTGATCTCTGCAGGAGTCAAAGCTGTAGATGCAGCCGCTCAGGAGACGCACGGTGGGCGCGGCCCCCCAGGGGCCCCGGGGACTTTGCCCACGTCGGGCACACACGTGCCTGCAGGGCGGTATTAGCAGACCTGTACAGCACAGCCTCCACAGGCCTCCCACCGGGCTCAGTGGTGAAGAGTGTCCCTGATAATGCGGGACACCCTGGGAAGACCCCCTGGAGGAGGAAACGCAACGCCCTCCAGGATTCCTGCCTGGAGAATCCCATGGACAGAGGAGCCTGGGGGGCTACAGCCCACGGGGTCTCAAAAGAGTCAGACACGACTGAGTAACTCAACAGCAACACTACCTACAGGACATGTGCCAAAACCTCGCCTTAATCTTCACGTGCAACCTCAGCAGCGGCAGTCCTGGAGCAGCAGAAGGGTCACCAGGGGCAGGCCCGCCGGGCACAGGTCCCCGCACCATCTTCCTTCCACACACAGAGCACAGGACTCCACTGAACAAAGCTGACACGGTCTTGAAAAAGCTGAACGTTGTTTAATGTTTTTAGGTTGAAGGGTTTTCATATNGCCCGCCGGGCACAGGTCCCCGCACCACCTTCCTTCCACACACAGAGCACAGGACTCCACTGAACAAAGCTGACACGGTCTTGAAAAAGCTGAACGCTGTTTAATGTTTTTAGGTTGAAGGGTTTTCATATGCACGGTATAAGTCTAAAAGTGAATTTTTCATTTAAAAAATTAATAAAGAATTTTAAAATGGAATGTAAATTGTCTTCTAGTCCAGTCTCGCAACCTCCAGCTGCCAGCGGATTCTTGGCATCCTCCACAGAATGTTCTCCCACACACAAGGACAGAACCACATTCAGTTCAGTTCAGTCGCTCAGTCATGTCCACCTCTTTGCGACCCCATGGACTACAGCACAGGCCTTCCTGTCCATCACCAACTCCTGGAGCTGAGTCGGTGATGCCATCCAACCATCTCATCCTGTCACCCCGTTTTGTTCCCAGCATCAGGGTCTTTTTCAGTGAGTCAGTTCTTCGCATCAGGTGACCAAAGTATTGGAGCTTCAACTTCAACATCAGTTCTTCCAATCAATATTCAGAACTGATTTCCTTTAGGATTGACTGGTTAGATCTCTCCTTGCAGTCCAAGGGACTCCCAAGTCTTCTCCAGCAGCAGAGTTCAAAAGCATCAATTCTTTGGTGCTCAGTTTTCTTTATAGTCCAACTCTCACATCTATACATGACTATTGAAAATACATAGTTTTTAATAGATGGGCTTTTGTCAGCAAAGTCATGTCTCTGCTTTTTAATATATTGTCTCGGTTGGTCATAGCTTTATTTCCAAGGAGCAAATGTCTTTTAATTTCATGGCTTCAGTCACCATCTGCAGTGATTTTGGAGCCCAGGAAAATAAAGCCTGTTGCTGTTTCCATTGTTTCCCATCTATTTGCCATGAAGTGATGGAACCAGACGCCATGATCTTAGTTTTCTGAATTTGAGCTTTAAGCCAGCTTTTTCACTCTCCTCTTTCACTTTCATCAAAAGGCTTTTTAGTTCCTCTTCACTTTCTGCCATAAGGGTGGTGTCATCTGCATATCTGAGGTTTTGATATTTCTCCCAGCAATCTTGATTCCAGCTTGTGCTTCATCCAGCCCAGCATTTTGCATGATGAACTCTGCATATAAGTTAAATAAGCAGGGTGACAAT
>SJYH01001230.1:126747-138538 GCA_006408735.1 Sylvicapra grimmia | reverse complement strand
TCAATCTTTCCCAGCATCAGGGTCTTTTCTAATGAGTCAGCTCTTCACATCAGGTGGCCAAAGTACTGGAGTTTCAGCTTCAGCATCAGTCCTTCCAATATTCAGGAACTGATTTCCTTTAGGATGGACTGGTTGGATCTCCTTGCAGTCTAAGGGACTCTCAAGAGTCTTCTCCAGCAGCACAGTCTGAAAGCATCAGTTCTTCGGTGCTCAGCTTTCTTTATGGCCTTCTGTAGGCGCTGGAACTGCGAACATGACCAGCACGGGGTCTCTTGCTGTCGGGACTGAGGCTCTAAAGCACGGAGCGGGAACGGAAGATGCCTGTCTATCTCTTCACCCTGCTTTCAGATGCTCGTGGCCACCTCCTGGTGTCACCCAGATGCCCCAGGTCCTGGTGGCAACGTGGGTGCCGACCGGCAGCCAGCAGAGAGAGGACCCTGCAGGCCTGGTCCTCACCAGGACACCGCACTGGAGTCCCGGGGTGGAGCCCGGGCCACGGGGGACACCCCACGGGGGGACCCCGCATCCGCGACATTCTGCACGCCCAGAATTCGTTAGATTTTAAAAGGCTATCTCATCATTTGAGCCCCAGTCAATTTGGAGGCAGCCAAACATTCATGGTGAGAATGAATCCATCCTTCATTTGTTACCACTTTATAGAATGAAACCACAAGCATGTCCCTGAGCTTAATTTTTTCTTCCTCATGAAGGGAAACAGGTATCAATGCAATCTCTTAATTGTAAAAATATTCATTATTGTCTACCGAACACGTTGAAGGAGTAGGGGTTTATATATATGGATATCTCTGGCTGTGCCGGGTCTTTGTTGGGGGAAGTGGGATCTCCACTCCTTCACTGCACGCGTGGAATCTAGTGTCCTTGACCAGGGGTCCAGCCCGGGACCCCTGCATTGGGAGTGAGGAGCCACTGGGCGACCAGGGGACTCCCAGGAGGGTTTCTAAATACACGGTTTCATTTGGCTGAGACACAGGGAGACAGGCAAGTCTGATCTCTGCAGGAGTCAAAGCTGTAGATGCAGCCGCTCAGGAGACGCACGGTGGGCGCGGCCCCCCAGGGGCCCCGGGGACTTTGCCCACGTCGGGCACACACGTGCCTGCAGGGCGGTATTATCAGACCTGTACAGCACAGCCTCCACAGGCCTCCCACCGGGCTCAGTGGTGAAGAGTGCCCCTGATAATGCGGGACACCCTGGGAAGACCCCCTGGAGGAGGAAACGCAACGCCCTCCAGGATTCCTGCCTGGAGAATCCCATGGACAGAGGAGCCTGGGGGGCTACAGCCCACGGGGTCTCAAAAGAGTCAGACACGACTGAGTAACTCAACAGCAACACTACCTACAGGACATGTGCCAAAACCTCGCCTTAATCTTCACGTGCAACCTCAGCAGCGGCAGTCCTGGAGCAGCAGAAGGGTCACCAGGGGCAGGCCCGCCGGGCACAGGTCCCCGCACCATCTTCCTTCCACACACAGAGCACAGGACTCCACTGAACAAAGCTGACACGGTCTTGAAAAAGCTGAACGTTGTTTAATGTTTTTAGGTTGAAGGGTTTTCATATGCACGGTATAAGTCTAAAAGTGAATTTTTCATTTAAAAAATTAATAAAGAATTTTAAAATGGAATGTAAATTGTCTTCTANCTTGACTTCACACTCCAGGATGTCTGGCTCTAGGTGAGTGATCACACCATTGTGGTTATCTGGGTCAATAAGATCTTTTTGTATAGTTTTTCTGTGTATTCTTGCCACTTCTTAATTTCTTCTGCTTCTCTAGGTGCAAACTGTTTCTGTCCTTTATTGTGCCCATTTTTGCATGAAATGGTCCCTTGGTATCTCTAATGTTCTCAAAGAGATCTCTAGTCTTTCCCATTCCGTTGTTTTCCTCTATTTCTTTGCATTGATCACTGAGGAAGGCTTTCTTATCTCTCTTGCTATTCTTTGGAACTCTGCATTCAGATGAGTACATCTTTCCTTTTCTCCTTTGTCTTTCTCTTCTTTTCTCAGCTATTTGTAAGGCCTCTGAGACAACCATTTTGCCTTTTTGCATTTCTTTTTCTTGGGGATGGTCTTGCTCACTGCCTCCTGTACAATGTCACAAATCTCCATCCATAGTTTTTCAGGCACTATGTCAGATCTAATCCCTTAAATTTATTTGTCACTTCCACTGTATAATCATAAGGGATTTGATTTAAGTCATACCTGAAAGGTCGAGTGGATTTCCCTACTTTCTTCAATTTAATTCTGAATTTGGCAAAAAGAATTCCTGATCTGAGCCACCGTCCGCTCCTGGTCTTGTTTTTGCCGCCGCGCTGGTTAAAGTCAATAGGTCTTCATTCTTGCATTCTTTGAGTCTTCTTGGGAAAGGTGATGAACACAGAGAAGTGTGCACAAAACTTGATAGTATAACACACAGTTATCAAGTATAGCACACAACTATTCGTAGAATCACTCCCCCGGTCAAGAAATATGATCCGGCCGGAAGCCCCCAGGCCGAGCACAGCCGTGCAGGCCGCCGCCGCGCCCTCTAGTTCTCCAGCTTTCGCTGACGTCATGCGTGACCCGAGTCATCATGGTGGGCTCAGGTTCACTGCCGTGGAATGTTTCTACTGTGTGGAATGTAAGGAATGCACACTATATTCAGTTTATGCTCATAAGTATGAAGAATACTCATACAACATAGAAAAGACATAAATTCCATCATATGAACTATTCATTCTGTGTCTTCTGCCCCTTAAGTGCGTTTGGGGATTTCCTGACTGGCAAGCTTGGGAACAAGGCTACTTGTGAGCGTCGTTTGGGGGTGTCCTGGGCGTGCAGGGCACTGCAGCTGCCATCCACGGCCGGCTGGGCTCGGGCAGACTTGACTCCACCACCAGCGCACACGCTCCTGCTCTGCATTCTCAGCAGCAACCGGAACGGGCGGATCATCTCCGCCCGTCTAGTCGGTGGCCCGCCATGTGTCGCGTGGCTCCCGTTTCACGTCTCTGCTTCAGTAACTGGCCTGAACACCATCTTATTCATTTCAGTCATTTGTGCTTCTACCTCAGAAATTCCCGTGCAAGCGTTTAACCGATTTTTTCTTGGATGTCTGTCTTTTCCTTAAAGGTTTATGGGGCGTCTCTATGTCACTGATCACGAGGCCTTTCCTGGGTGCACATCATTCACCTTCTCCCACAACTGTCCCTTGTCTTAGTTCTGTCTTTATTAAGAGATGTGCTTGATTTTAAACGACGTTCTTGATAGCTGAAATGACCAATCTTTTATTTCGTGGACACGACTAAGCGACTGAACAAGAACAACTTTGTCGTTAGTGCTTTTTAAGTCCTATTTCAAAAACCTCTATCTACTCTGAGGTCATGAAAATGTATGTTCTCATATAAAAATCTTCACAGTTTTCACTTAAGTATATAGGAGTTGATCTATATGAAGGAACGAGGTCCAGTCTCATTTTTTCTAGTATGGATCCCAGCTGTTCTACAGCTTCGTTTTTTCATTCAAAATATCTTGAGATCCTGTATCTGCACATACACAGTTCCATCTTGAGGATAAATCATAATTTGAAGAGTAATTAGGATATTCATGTGGTTTTCTATTCCAGAGTTTCAAAGNGTTCTCATATAAAAATCTTCACAGTTTTCACTTAAGTATATAGGAGTTGATCTATATGAAGGAATGAGGTCCAGTCTCATTTTTTCTAGTATGGATCCCAGCTGTTCTACAGCTTCATTTTTTCATTCAAAATATCTTGAGATCTTTCTGTATCTGCACATACACAGTTCCATCTTGAGGATAAATCATAATTTGAAGAGTAATTAGGATATTCATGTGGTTTTCTATTCCAGTGTTTCAAAGACTCATTTTACATTTGATTCTTTATACACATATTTAAGCTTATTCATCATGGATTTCATAGGCGTAGGCCTAGGGAGTTAAAAGCAAAGGCATTTTATATTTTCTTAGATATTGGGTTTTCTGTTTTGCTTTAAAAATTTAATACTCTGTGAAATTATTAAAAATTCCCCTAAGTTTTCTTTTAGTGTTTATGAAGTCCCATTATACTCTTAAGTCTTTGAGCCATCTGGATTTTATTTTGGGGTGAGAAGTTTGGGAGGGATCCAGCTATATATTTTCTGAATGTCTGGCCAGTTGTCCCCAAATCATTACTGAATAATGCATCTTTCCCCGCTGATTTAAATGTCGTCGTTATCATATGCTAAATGCTTCGCAGCACGGGGGCTGTTTCGGGGCTTTCTGTCCCCTCCCTTCAATCCGTCTGTCTGTTCATCATTGCTGCCGCTCGGGGGAAAGGACCCCATCGTCTCGGAGCACCGGGCGTGGGGCAGTCAGCGACCCCCACACAGCCTCCCTGCTTCAAGACCTTCCCGTTTTGTCTCAGTGTGAACTTTAAAACTAGCCTGCTCGGTTTCAAAAGAAATTCTGTGGCTGTTTTGTTGTGCTCACTGAAACACCAAGGTAACTCAGAGAGCACTGACACGCTGCAGTGTTGGAGCTTCCTACCCGGAGACACTGTCTGCTGGCGACTCGCTCCTTCGCGGCCTGAGAGCAGGTCCCATCTTGCCGTGCGTGTGCGTGTGCATGCGTGCGTGTCCATGTGTGTGCCTCTCTGTGTGTGCATGCACATGTGCACATGTGTGTACATGTGTGTGTGTGGTGTGTGTCTCTGTGTGTGCGTGTTTGCATGCATATGTGTGTGTGCGCCCGTCTGTGTGTGTGTGTATGCACATGCATGTCTGTGTGTGTGCACGTGTGCATGTGTGTCTGTGTGTGTCTGTGCACATGTGTGTGTCTCTGTGTGGGTGTGCACGTGTCTGTGTGTGCATGTGTGTGTGTCTGTGTCTCTGTGTGCACACATGTATGTGTGTGTGTGTCTGCATGCATGTGCGTGTCTATGTGTGTGCGTGTGCATGTGTGTGCGTGCACCTCTGTGTGTGTGTGCGCGTGCACATGTGTTGGTGTGTGCATGCGCACATGTCTGTGTGTGCGTATGCATATCTGTGTGTGCATGCATGTCTGTGTGTGCACATGTGTGTCTCTGTGTGCGCGCATGTGTGTGCGTGCACGCGCATGTGTGCATGTGTGTGTGTGTGCGCGCGCGTCTGTGTGTGCATGTGTGTCTGTGTCTCTATGTGTGCACACATGTATGTGTGCGTGTGTGTCTGCATGCACGTGCGTGTGTGTGCATGCGCACATGTCTCTGTGTGTGTGCATATGCATATCTGTGTGTGTGCATGTGTGTGTGTGTGTGCACATGTGTGTCTCTGTGTGTGCACGCACATGTGTGTCTCTGTGTGTGTGCACACACGTGTGTGTGTCTTTCCGTGTGTGCGTGTGTGTGCACGCCTTTCCGTTCTCTCCAGGCCCTTCTCCCACAGCTGCCATCTGGGGTCACAGGCTTTCTGCCTGGAGGCCTCCTGCTGGTTGTTCCTAGTCAGGGCACTGGCAATACATTTTGGTTGTTTGATGGCCTAGAAATGTCACAGTTTCCCTTTCCGTTTAGAAAGATTCTTTCTCTGGGATAGACGTTCAGTTTGGTGGCTGTTTTCTTTCAGTTCTTTGAAGACATCACTCCATTATCTTCTAGCCACCCCCAACTCTGAGGAAGCGGCTGTCAATGGCATAAGAAACCACCCCCAAACCTATGGCTGAAAGCAACGAGCGGGCGGTCCTGCAGGAGTCTGCGAGGGAGCGGGGCCAGCCGCGGGGCCGTGCTCCTGCGATTCTCCTCCTGGGGGTCTGGGTGTGACAACGTCAGAGCAGCAGCCTCAGGCCCTCATCCTTCTGACCTCGCCTGATGGCCAAGCGAGTCGTAGCCGAGGCCAGAATCAGGCAGCGGGGTGGAAGCTCCACCTGCAATCCAGGCTTGCCTGGCAGAGGGCATGCGGGCAGGAAGAGGGAAGACCTGGGCTCACTGCCATCTTGCCTGTGGTCTTCTTAGAACCTTTGAGGTTATATGTGTTTTCTCTGGCTATAATGGTTTTTTTAAATTTGTGTTTTCAACAGCCTCACTATGTTGCTCCCAGGTGTGTGTGTGCATGCACACATGCTTATTCTTGGGATTCGCGGTGCTTCTTGAGCTTTTGCGTGGTGTCTCTCCCCCGTTTTGGAAACCTGCTAGTCTTCATCCCCTCGGACGCTCTGCCCCTTCTCCGTCTCCTCCCCTGTGGACTGTGACTCACGGTAAGCCCCCTCCCTGCTCATGGGTCTCTCCCTCTCTTTATATTTTCCGTCCTTTTTTCTCTCTGGATAGTGTCTTCTTTTTAAGACTTTTTCTATGTGAACCATTTTTAAAGCCTTTATTGAATTTGTTACACTATCGCTTCTGTTTCATGTTTGNGTCTCTCCCTCTCTTTATATTTTCCGTCCTTTTTTCTCTCTGGATAGTGTCTTCTTTTTAAGACTTTTTCTATGTGAACCATTTTTAAAGCCTTTATTGAATTTGTTACACTATCGCTTCTGTTTCATGTTTGGTTTTTTTGGCCCTGAGGCATGAGGGATCTCAGCTCCCTGACCAGGGGCCAAACTTGCAAGCCCTGCCCTGGAAATCGAAGTCTTCACCACTGGACCCCCAGGGAAGTCCCTGCATACGGTCTACTGACCTATGTCACTCTTCCCCACTTACACTACGTCTCATCTGCTACTCGACCCATCGGCTGCATTTCTAAATTCAGCATATGCATTTTACAGGGCTGCCATGTCTGTGCGGTTCTTCTCTACCGACTGTAGAAAATCTAAAAATTCCCTGAAACTCTCCACTTACCAACTACTGTTTCAAGCAGCTGAATCATCGGTATTTCGGCATCAGAGGCTGATGACTTCAATACCTGGAAGGCATTTGCATCTGCCTCTGCCATCCACCCATTTCCTCTCGCCCCGTCAACACGCAAGGTGGTCTTGGCCGAACACTGACACAGCGTGTGAACCGTGTAACAGAACCTAGCCGGGATCTCAGCTGCACACAGGGCTTCTCCTCGGCGCCCGGCAGCCAGAGGCGCAGGGCGCCGGCCATGCACCCTTGCTCCTGCTGCATTCACAGCCTTTCAGGGTCTGACCNTCAACACGCAAGGTGGTCTTGGCCGAACACTGACACAGCGTGTGAACCGTGTAACAGAACCTAGCCGGGATCTCAGCTGCACACAGGGCTTCTCCTCGGCGCCCGGCAGCCAGAGGCGCAGGGCGCCGGCCATGCACCCTTGCTCCTGCTGCATTCACAGCCTTTCAGGGTCTGACCGACGGCCCAGCTAGTGCACCGGGGCCCTCACAGCTAGGCAGGCCCTGGCCCAGCACGCACGCCCGCAGCAGCTCTGCGCATCTGCTCTGAGCCTCCTCCGAGGGCCTCAATGGCTGGTTGGCCTGGACTGGCCCCTGCCCTGTGCTCCGGGGACTTCAGGGCCTGGCTGTTGTCACAGCGCCATGCATCTTCTCCCAGAAGCTTTCTGTACTTTACCCAGCTTTTCTATCTGCTTTGAGGTAAAATTTTTCTGNCGACACACAAGGTGGTCTTGGCCGAACACTGACACAGCGTGTGAACCATGGAACAGAACCTAGCCGGGATCTCAACTGCACACAGGGCTTCTCCTCGGCGCCCGGCAGCCAGAGGCGCAGGGCGCCAGCCACGCACCCTTGCTCCTGCTGCATTCACAGCCTTTCAGGGTCTGACCAACGGCCCAGCTACTGCATCGGGGCCCTCACAGCTAGGCAGGCCCTGGCCCAGCGCACACGCCCGCAGCAGCTCTGCGCACCTGCTCTGAGCCTCCTCCGAGGGCCTCAATGGCTGGTTGGCCTGGACTGGCCCCTGCCCTGTGCTCCGGGGACTTCAGGGCCCGGCTGTTGTCACAGCGCCATGCATCTTCTCCCAGAAGCTTTCTGTACTTTACCCAGCTTTTCTATCTGCTTTGAGGTAAAATTTTTCTGNTTGGCCTGGACTGGCCCCTGCCCTGTGCTCCGGGGACTTCAGGGCCCGGCTGTTGTCACAGCGCCATGCATCTTCTCCCAGAAGCTTTCTGTACTTTACCCAGCTTTTCTATCTGCTTTGAGGTAAAATTTTTCTGTTGCAAACTGGCCATCACACCCAGAAGCAGAAATGTCCTCAGCAAAATTCAAGGGGGTTTCATAAATGACCTGCGCATTCTTCAGGTTACTCCAAGATGGCTTAAACGCCTTATGTTCCTATTTTCTTCCACCGTGTCTTCTTTTGGTGGCTGGTGTTTAGGAAACCCCTTCATCTCTGCATGAAGCTTGTAACCAACAGTGCCAGTAGTTCTTCAGCGGGCTCACTGAGGTTTTCCCAGTAAACAATCACATCATCTGAAGCGACGGCCATGCTGTCTCTTCCCTCTGGTTTTATGCCTCTTACGTTTTTCGTATTTGTTTGATGAGCTGATACAGAAATTCTGGTTCCATTGGCCTGGGGCAGAATGAACACAGGGTGCACCTTAGTGTCCCCAGGTGGCCCTGACAAAGGGCGAGGGCTGTGGACCCCAGGCTGGGGCTCAAAGCTGTGCTCAGTGACGGGTGCCAGTTGCGTGCGGGCAGAATCCATGCGGCGCAGCTGGGCGGCGGCACTCAGTCTTTCCGCCTGTGTCTCGTCGTCTCAAGGACCAGAGCTTGAATTTCCCCTCTATGGTACTCTACAAATGAATATATGTATGCCCGCGCTAACCTGCTGCTATGGAAAGTCATATTAGCGCCTCACTACTGGGCTACTCTTTGCTCTGAGCAGAGTATTCTTCCAGCCTGCCACTGGATCATCTGGCAACATGCTATTTGGGTTTGTGTGCGAGCGCTTGGGCGGCACTGGGCTATAACTCTGTTGACCGCGCCCTCTCTCGTTGGGCCACACGGGGCCTTCCCTCTGGTTGCGGAGGGGGCTCCTCTCCAGGCGTGGCGCGCAGGCTGCTCGGGGCAGAGGCGTCTCTCGCCGCCGAGCAGGCGCTCCAGGGCGCCCCGTGTCAGCAGTGTTGGCGCCCGGGCTTCGCTGCCCCGCGCGCGGGCTCTTCCTGGGGCAGGGATGGCGCCGTGCCCCCTGCGCTGGCTGCAGACTCTCAGCCCCTGGCCCCAGGGGAGCCCTGTAGGCCGTCTCTCAGTTTCTGTATCAGCNATGGGGCCTTCCCTCTGGTTGCGGAGGGGGCTCCTCTCCAGGCGTGGCGCGCAGGCTGCTCAGGGCAGAGGCGTCTCTCGCCGCCGAGCAGGCGCTCCAGGGCGCCCCGTGTCAGCAGTGTCGGCGCCCGGGCTTAGCTGCCCCGCGCGCACGGGCTCTTCCTGGGGCAGGAATGGCGCCGTGCCCCCTGCGCTGGCTGCAGACTCTCAGCCCCTGGCCCCAGGGGAGCCCTGTAGGCCGTCTCTCAGTTTCTGTATCAGTGCTGTTTCTGTGACAGAGAATTTGCAGGCTCTCTGTGTGCCATGTCACCCCTGGGTTTATCGAGTCTTTGGAAGTTGGATAGAAAGACGGCATTTGGTAAACACTGTTGCTGCAGTAACTTGCTCCGTGCAGTTCATTTCTTCCAAGATGGACTTAAGGCAAAGCACCCCACGTGCACGCACACAGGACGGGCGGCCACAGCGCCCCACAGCCCTGCCAGCGTTCANTTGGCGCCCGGGCTTCGCTGCCCCGCGCGCGGGCTCTTCCTGGGGCAGGGATGGCGCCGTGCCCCCTGCGCTGGCTGCAGACTCTCAGCCCCTGGCCCCAGGGGAGCCCTGTAGGCCGTCTCTCAGTTTCTGTATCAGCGCTGTTTCTGTGACAGAGAATTTGCAGGCTCTCTGTGTGCCATGTCACCCCTGGGTTTATCGAGTCTTTGGAAGTTGGATAGAAAGACGGCATTTGGTAAACACTGTTGCTGCAGTAACTTGCTCCGTGCAGTTCATTTCTTCCAAGATGGACTTAAGGCAAAGCACCCCACGTGCACGCACACAGGACGGGCGGCCACAGCGCCCCACAGCCCTGCCAGCGTTCAAGTCTATCCGGACAACGGCTGAGTCCGTGTGAGGGCCGCCCGGCTGCCCCTGCGGTGTCAGTGAGGGTGGCCAGCACAGCCCACGCCCACAGGTGCCCGTATTGGTCCCCGGTCTCAGATGACACAAAACTTCCCTTCCCTGGGGAGGAAAACGGATGCAAGCAACCATCACAGAAGGTCAGGGAGCATTCAGAGAAGAAGCCTCACTGAAACCGGCGGTAGACAGGTAGTAACTCCTGCCCATAATGCTTCTCAATGTCCTCAAAGCTCCTCTGCCTGAAGCCTCCGGGCCTTGGCCACCCCTCCCCACACGGGGTGGGGTTAGAGGTGCCATTGCGGGGCGGGGCATCACCCATCACCATGATCCGGCAGTCCAGCTCCCACACGCCTGCGTCCTTCCCGGGTGGGGGCGCTAATCCCCAGCTCCAGCCAGTGCCCGCCACTGACACGCAACCCAAGTCTCTTCACAAAATGAGTTACTGAATGAACAAAGGAACAAGTGGATTTTTTAGGCAAGAAAGAAGGATCGTGATTTTGACATTAATTTTATGATCCCGAACTATTATTCTTTTAAAGGTTATATTTAAGAAGAGAGTGAATTAGATAGGAAAATATGTATTATATAAATTCAAGAGAATTATAATAAATGCATAAAACACGTTCAAATGCAAGGACACATAAAAAAGAGACCAAAACGGAGCTGTCTCCAGTGACTGGCCCGCGGGCTCACCTTTTCCCTGCTCTCCTGCGCGTGCTAACTTTCCTTTCATGATGAACTGCTTTGAGAATGGAAAATAAAGCCTCCACAGAGCTCTGCACTTTGGGCCATGNATAAAACACGTTCAAATGCAAGGACACATAAAAAAGAGACCAAAACGGAGCTGTCTCCAGTGACTGGCCCGCGGGCTCACCTTTTCCCTGCTCTCCTGCGCGTGCTAACTTTCCTTTCATGATGAACTGCTTTGAGAATGGAAAATAAAGCCTCCACAGAGCTCTGCACTTTGGGCCATGCCAGTCAGCACCTTCTGCTTACAAGAAGCACTGCCTTCAGGCCACTGGGGGCTTCCCACGCGGCACCAGTGGTAAAGAGCCCCCTGCCCGCGCAGGAAGACCCCTGGAGGAGGGCACGGCAACCCCCCCAGTATCCGCACATGAAGAATCCCACGACAGAGGAGCCTGGCGGGCCACAGTCCACAGGGTCACCGAGAATCACACAAGACCGAATGACGGAGCACGCACGGGCCGCCGGGGCTCAGCACGCCTCCCGTCCCGCCGGCTCGTGCCCAGGGGGCAAGGCCTCTTACCCCACAGGACAGACTGACCGCCGCCACCCGTGACTGGAGAGGAGCCTGTCTCAGGATACAGGAAACAAACGAGAAAGCCAAAGCACATTGTTTAAAACCTTTGATCTTAAGGGAATCAGATAAAATTGGGAACAGAGTTGAATAGGAAAAAAGATCACTCTTGAATGACTTTTAATAATCACTAATCTGCAGTACACTTTTTTACCTACTTCGTTGAAGGTCAGGAACGGTGGCGGTAAGGAGATACCCCTCGTCCAAGGTAAGGAACAGCGGCTGTGCTTTGCTGAAGCAGCCGTGAAGAAATACCCAACACCCAAGGTAAGAGAAACCCAAGTAAGATGGTAGGTGTTACAAGAGGGCATCAGAGGACAGACACACTGAAACCATACTCACAGAAAACTAGTCAATCTAATCACACTAGGGCCACAGTCTTGTCTAACTCAATGAAACCAAGCCATGCCTGCAGGGCAACCCAAGAAGGGCGGGTCATGGTGGAGAGG
>SJYH01001230.1:13749-54359 GCA_006408735.1 Sylvicapra grimmia | reverse complement strand
GAGGGGACAGAAGAGGGGAGCACCCCAGAGGGACTTGGGACAGGAGAGGGGGGCACCCCAGAGGGGCTTGAGGGGACAGAAGAGGGGAGCACCCCAGAGGGGCTCGAGGGGACAGGAGGGGGGCACCCCAGAGGGGCTCGGGACAGGAGAGGGGGGCAACCCAGAGAGAGAAAGCACACCCCGCCACATCCTGCCAGCAGAGCAAACAGCCTGCCCTGGGCTCCTCTGCAAATTCTTTATTTCTTGCATAAAAACCTGAATGTTGGCTAAATTACCCTTATACGAATGTTTTCGCTTGATAGCACTCTCAGCTTATTTCTTATTTAGCTCTCTAATAAATGACTGTCTCTTCTTCATTTTCATTTATGAATGTTCGTTTCCTTGTTATATTTGCTAGTTTCACCTTGACCTCATAAATTTAATTTGTTGTTTCAAATTCTAGCAGCAGAGCTGCTTTTAAAAATGCCAGAAAGCCGTCACTTTAGAGCTGAGGACAGAAACACTGGGTTTGCTCATAATGTATTTCTTCTAGTTCTGGAAGCAAAACGCTGGCTTTCCAAGTGCTGCAGTGAGAAAACCAGCAGGGAATGTCATGCTCCCCTGGGGCAGTGGAGGAACTCCGCTCTGGACAGTGGCCAAACGCCACGGCACAGGTGGCTCTGGGTCGGTGTCAAGCTTTTAGGGAGCCCCGCGGGCCGCTTTATTTTCACGCGTCACAAAGCAAACGGCCAGGGCTGGGACCCGACTCTCACTCTGGAACAGTCTTCAAGGCTCTCCTTCTGTGTGCCCCGTAGTTAATGAGCAGATTTATAGGTCTTTATTTTCCGTGATTTCCCTCCGAGCCACTCTTCTGCTGTGGTGCTTAAGGCATCCATGGAATCCCACTAGTGGACGCCTCACATCTGAGTGCCCGCGTGCCCACACCAGCCAGGGCACACCTCGAGTTCCCAGAGGACGTGCGTGTCCCAGGCGTCCAACGCGGCTGGCACCCCTGCTTCAGGAACAGGTGGGATGGCCTCTGAGCTCCGCGGTGCCCCTGCGCCCCAGGGGTGGGTCCCTGCGTGGACGGGAGCAGGGCCCTGCCCCGGCAGCACAGGCGGAGCCGGGCCCTCTGCGGCTCTGAGCCTGCTGGCACGCTGTGCTCCAGAAAGGAGCGTGTGTTGCGTGGCCCAAGCAGGAGGGTGCGGGGACAGGCTGGCTGGGCCTGGGAGGGACGGCGGCTGCTGTCCGTGGACACAGGCTGCGTGCGGGCACCGAGCCCAGCGCTCACCCTCTCATCTGGAAATTCAGTCACGCAGACTCGGCACCCCTCTCGCATCTTAGAGGTGAGGAGACAGAGGGCGGCAGGCTGGCTGCCCTGGACCCTGAAGTCGCAGCCCCAAGCCCACGCCCTCACTCCTTCCAAACCCAGGCGGGTGATCGCCCCTTAGCTTCCAAAAGCTCTGGAGGGAACGAAAGCACAGATCCAAGGAAAACCGCGCTCCTGGGTGTCAGCTGTAATTCTCCACAGTTAGACGCTGGAAAGATTTACGCTGGTAACAAACTAGGAAACTGGCACATTTTCCCACGAAATATTTCTCCAAATTGCATCTAAAAACATGACTGTGAATTCAAATGAGGCTGAGAATCTTTGAAGTTTATATTCATTTTTTTTAAATTTTTACTTTATTTTACTTTACAATGCTGTATTGGTTTTGAGATGCGGATTCACTATTTTTCTTATTCACGTTTTCTGTGCTTTAAGCCACAACTAATAGTAATATTGGTTGTCTGCATTTAACTTACAGATTTACCCCAAAATTGGTAAGGTGCTTGCCTTTTAAACAGCCCAGGGGCTGCTCCTTTAAAAGAGGTGTTTCATTTCCACTGAGAAGTCGCCCTGAGCAGCTCAGCACCTCAGGTGGGAACGCGGAACCTGGCCGACACCGCCCCCACGTGAGTCCACAGAGCAAACCCTGACGGCCTGGAGGGCGCTGGGCTCCCGCCTCTAGGCGGGGAGGAGGTGTCCGAAGGGCCGCCGCTGCGGGGAGGAGGGGCCCAGAGGCCTGCAGAGAACACGCCTGCAGTGCTGGCCAGGGCGGGCCTCCGCCGCAGCCCTCTGCGGGGCCGTCTCTGCACCGTCTGCTCTGGATCTGGGCCCTGGGCTGCGGAGCGTCTGCTGGAGGCGCGCCGGACCTCACCGCGTGGAGCTGCGCCCGCAGCGCCCTGCCCGCCGCCGTCAGGAAGGCGCTCGGCCCTGGCTGTCGCCACACGTCGCTCCCGCTGCCCGGGTCTGTGTTTCCTGCCTCCTCCTGCTGCGGGGCCCGCTCCAGGGTCACTGCCATCTCCCTACAGAGGGCCTCCGACGCCTAAGTCACTGCCCTCGGCCCCAAACAGAAGACTCCAGCGCTGAGTCACTTTCCTGGGGCTGCGCAGGCCGCTGGCTCCCCACCCGACTCTATAGCACAGGCCGTGGTGGCCGGGGGGTCCCGTGGGCGAGGGGGCCAGGCTGTGTGACCCCCATCTCCCGGGAACGGTGAGGGGCGGGGTCTCTGAGGTGGCCTCCCCCACGCCCAGGGACGGCGAGCAGAGCTCCCGCCCTCCTCCAGCACCGGGGACCTGGGGCAGGTTGGGGAGGGGGCAGCCCCAGGCCTTTCTGCGCCCCCGGGGGTGCTCACACAGCTCCCCACCGCCGGAGCCTCGTCCACCCTCAAAATCTCACCAGCTTTTCCTTCCACTTGGATCAACCAAACAGTATTCTGTGCCCGCATCCGTCTACAGGGTTATACCTTCAGTTCTGGTCACCTGACGTCTAGTGAGAACACGTCACACTTACCAAGCACTTCTTGAGTCCCAGCCACAGAGTGCTCTCCGTTAAGGACCTCATTTAATCCTCACGACAACCTGTGAGGCAGAAGTTCCCATTTTGCAGATGAGGACACAGAGGCTGAGACGTTGAACGACCTGAGGCTGCTCGTCCAGCAGCAGGGCTGGGGCTGGAATCCAGGCCTGCTTGAGACCGTCTGGCCACAAACCCCTGAGCAAACCTGCTCTCAGAGTGCACAGCCCTCCCAGCCTGCATCCACCGGCCCCTCCTCTGGGAGGCAGAGGGCAGAGTTTGGTTGCAAGCGTTGGGGAGGCACTCTGGGACTTCCGGAGGACTTTCCATTGCCACGTGCCGCCTGAAGTGCCCAGAGTCAGGGCTGCAATGGCAAGGAACCACCGGTTTGATCTGCCCAGAAGCACAGCAAATGGAGAGAAAGTCGCTCAGTCACGTCCAACTCTGTGACCCCATCGACCCTATAGTCCACGGGCTTCTGCAGGCCAGAAGACTGGGGTGGGTAGCCTTTTTCCTTCTCCAGGGGATCTTCCCAACCCAGGAATCAAACCCAGGTCTCCCGCATTGCGCAGATTCTTTACCAGCTGAGCCACAGGGGAAGCCCAAGAACTTGTTTTTAAAATTCAAGTCAAAACAGCAGACCAGCAGCAGTTGTGCGCGCAGTCCCCCTCCTCCCAGAGTCGGGTGCTCCCGCTGCTCCCTCCTCCCAGAGTCAGGCGCCCCTCCTCCCATGGTGCCCCCTCCTCCCCGAGTCAGGCGCCCCGTCCTCCCAGGGTCGGGCGCCCCTCCTCCCAGGGTCGGGCGCCCCCTCCTCCCAGGGTCGGGCGCTCCCTCCTCCCAGGGTCGGGCGCCCCTCCTCCCAGGGTCCGGCGCCCCCTCCTCCCATGGTGCCGAGCAACCCGCGTGTCGCCACCGCGGAGACGGGCGGCAGGCTGAGCCGGTGAGCGCGCACACAGCACGGCTGTCAAGCCAGGAAACGTGCCGCCGTCCAGATGAGCCCGACCCTGCAGCCGCCAGGCCGCCGCTCCCCGCGCTCTGCACGCTCTGGCTGGGACTCTGCCAAGGAGAGCAGGGAGGAGGACAGCAGCCGGGCGGCAGGGAGTGATTTAAGGCTCAGCAAGGGAGTCAAAGGAGGTCGAAATACTGACGCTCGCCGTGGTTGAGAATGGAAACAGCGGCAGCGCTGCAAAGGGAGACTGCCGGGAGGAAGAGGGCCACGCGGAGAAAGCGAGACAGGAGAGCGCAAAGGAGCCAGGCTCCAGCCTGCTCAGCGCAGGACGGCCACCACACGGTGCTGTTAAACTGATTTACGNGGGAGTGATTTAAGGCTCAGCAAGGGAGTCAAAGGAGGTCGAAATACTGACGCTCGCCGTGGTTGAGAATGGAAACAGCGGCAGCGCTGCAAAGGGAGACTGCCGGGAGGAAGAGGGCCACGCGGAGAAAGCGAGACAGGAGAGCGCAAAGGAGCCAGGCTCCAGCCTGCTCAGCGCAGGACGGCCACCACACGGTGCTGTTAAACTGATTTACGCAGCAAACTGGTTTACCTACTTGTGACCACAGACACTGCCGTATTTCAAGCATCCACCTTCAACTACCCACTGACGTGCTAACTAACATGCATATATACACACTGCTAGGTCGCGTCAGTCGTGCCCGACTCTGTGCGACCCCACAGACGGCAGCCCACCACGCTCCCCCGTCCCTGGGATTCTCCAGGTAAGAACACTGGAGTGGGTTGCCGTTGCCTTCTCTGATATATATACACACACACATCAAATGAGAGCCCTAAGGAAGAACAGATGCAAAAAGGTGTCTGTCTGGCCTTAGCTCCATTCTTCATAAAAAATAGAACTGGATATGTTTTCTAGATTTTTCATCAGCTCCCTTCCTTTTGCTACTTTCTTACTGCCTGGTCTGGAACATCAAAGAACCACACATTCAGTTGAGCGTGGTCCCTGCCCTCTGGTGAGGATGCGCAGAGCGTGGTGCAGGAAGGTGCCCACGCCTGCTTTCTGGTGCCCACGAGGAAGGGC
Source organism: Sylvicapra grimmia (assembly GCA_006408735.1). Lineage (NCBI taxonomy): Eukaryota > Metazoa > Chordata > Mammalia > Artiodactyla > Bovidae > Sylvicapra > Sylvicapra grimmia. The sequence continues at coordinate 49,508 of SJYH01001230.1, read as the reverse complement.
AGCGCCAGCCCCTGTCTTTCAGCTCAACGCTCAACCCCACGATCCAGTCCATCACAGTCTCACCACCGTCCCGCATCCTGCTGGCCTTTGTCACACCGCAGCGATCCACAAGAGGATTCTTCCAGAAGGTGCTGCAGCATGTGGAACCTGCACACCGCTCCAATGCCAGGGCTTCCGGGATCTTCGCAACACCAAGGCAATGCCAGAGAGCCAACAAAAGTCCAAAAGGGGGCGGGCAGGGCACAGCTTGGCCCCATCAGTGTTCCATCGAACCTTCCCTACCCTCGAGAACAACTGCCAGGGCACACAAAGCCTGGAAGTCCTCTAGTTCCTACGTAAAGCCTCCAGCCTCCCTCCAGTGACATGCACAGTCCCTTCCCTTCCCACCCCCTGCCCAGCACAGTCACTTTCAGCCCCAACAGGTGTCTGCAGGGCCTCGAATTGGCACCCTCTCAAAACAGCACCACAGAGCTGCCTCCCGAGCCCCGCACCAGCTGCTGGAGCCACGCAGATGCAACACGGGGCCCCGGAGAGACCCCGAGGAGGGGAAGCAAGGGCCCCCGGCCAGCAGTGGGTGAGCAGGCACTCTCTGCTCTAAAGCTGTCCCGCAGGATCGCTTCATGCCCCTTCTTCCTTCAAGACTCCCAAATGCTACAAGATGTAACCGAGGAGCAATTACAGTTGGAGACCACACCAGGGAGACTCCGCACCCGCTGAGCCAGCAAGCTCCACTAGAAGCAGGAGCAGGACGCGAGGCTGGACCTGGCCTCGGCACCCTCGCTGTCCCTGCTGTCCAACTGGAAACACGCCTCCCACTCAGGGCAACAGTTCTGAACTCTTTCCCACGAGAAGCTAAAGGTGATTCTGTGCCCAGGTGGGGCCTTTGCTGAAACAACGGTGCACAGCTCCTTTGCGATGCTTCCTTTGATCTGTGAATATAAGCTGTTGGATCTGATGAGTTTTTGTTTTTGCTTTGGCTACTGGGAAACTCAGAGCTCACTTCACTATTAAGACATAACTGTCTCACTTCTGTTAGCAAAGCATTTAAATTTTCACTGGAACATCTGCATGCAGGAACTTTACCAAAATGCTTGACCCTGAGCAGCTGGCAACTGATCCCCAGCTGGCCTGTTGCAGGGGGAGAGGTCAGCGATGGTCCAGCCCACCGAGCGCCTTCATGACTTCGATGCGCTCCACTGCGTTTCAGTCGCTCCTCCCAGCCCTTGGGGCAGGGACTGCAGGGCCCACTTTACATTCGAGGAAACTGAGACGCAGAAGTGCAGATGTACAAGGGGCATGTCACCCTCTCACTCTGGGAGGAATTCCTAGGCCTACCCTACCGTCCAGCAGGTTTCAGGAGAGCCGGCCTGACCCCTCCCCATCACCCCGGGAGAGCCCTCAACAGACTGGACAGCAACTCAGCCGAGGCTCAGCCCGGCCTGCGGCACCTTCCGGGGACTCGGGGATGCTGGCGGGGCACAGGGACAGTAAGTGAGGGGTCTGCGGTCGGGGGCGTCCCGGGAGCAAGCAAGAGAGCAGCAGGAACCACGGCCCTGGACACACCCTCCTGGCTCAGGGGCACAGAGGACTCAGCTTCAGCTCCACGTACGAGAACAAGCCAGCATCTTGAGAGGCCCACTCGCCCTGGAGATGGGGGTCCTGTGCCACAGTCTCTGAGCACAGCTTTGCACCTTTCACAACGTGCACACAGCCTGGAGGCGTCCACTGGCTGCTCTCCAAGGTCACTCTCTGAAAGCACATGCTCACTGGACAGAAGCAGCCTCTGTCCCCTGAGAAGTGAGTGAAATATGTCTGAGGCGATCAGAGGGCCAGTGCAAAGGGAGGAGACTGGCCAGCATGACCTTCCACAGGAAGCCATCACCCCAGCGGGCGCTGCCCTGACGGCAGCCAGGAGGGCGCAGGCTGAGCAGGGCGCCGGTGTCTGCAGCCACCAGGCCAAAGGCCACGCCTCCCCTCCCAGGGCACACACATGACAGTGGTCAGGGGTCACGCCTCCCCTCCCAGGGCACACGCATGACAGTGGCCACAGCTCACGCCTCCCCTCCCAGGGCGTGCACAGTGGACAGGGGTCACGCCTTCTCCCCAGGGCATGCACAGTGGACACAGCTCACACCTTTTCCCCAGGGCCTGCACAGTGGTCAGGGGTCACGCCTTCTCTCCCCAGGGCGTGCACAGGGGTCACGGCTCACACCTCCCCTCCCAGGGCGGGCACAGGGGTCAGGGGTCACATGCCTCCCCAGGGCGCAGGCATGTTGAGTGGCTATCTGCTGGGCAGGAGGGCAGCCGCGCGTGTCCAGTGCCCCCTCCCCCCAGAGCGAGGCCATGGAGCAGGTGCGCCGGGCAGGCTGCCAAGCAGCCGGAGACTCACAGAGCTGCCCCCGGGCCTGCACTCCTCTCTGCGGACCTCTGTCCACCGTCCTGCTCAAGCAGGGAGAGCTGACGTTTCTCAAGTCGCTTTATTCCTGCTTCCTCTTATGGAATACCCAAGCCCCCTCAGAACGGCCTTCAGGTGNCAGAGCTGCCCCCGGGCCTGCACTCCTCTCTGCGGACCTCTGTCCACCGTCCTGCTCAAGCAGGGAGAGCTGACGTTTCTCAAGTCGCTTTATTCCTGCTTCCTCTTATGGAATACCCAAGCCCCCTCAGAACGGCCTTCAGGTGGGCCAGACAGCCTGTTTCCCTTGGAAACGGAGGACCCTTACCGCGGAGTCCTGGAAGCGCGAGTTATGGCGGCGGCCAGCATTCCCTGAGTGCCTTCGCAGCTGCCGATCCGAGTCCCCCGCAGCCCTGCCCGCCCCCAGCGCCTTCAGGATACTTGCCAGGACCGCACTGGGCTCCACGCACCAGCTTATAGAACAAGCCTAAAGGCTCACCGAGCCCCCAGGGAAGCTGTGGGCCCTGACGACAAGCCTCACTTTAAAACCCCGTGCGTGCCCTCAGAAGGCAGAGACGGCCACCGCTGTGCTCCTTCCCTGGGGTTTCCTGTGTGGATCCAGTTCCTCCTTGAATAATGCAAGGGCAGTGGATCCACAAAGGCTGGCAGAGCTGGAGTCCAGGGCGGGAACCCAGAGGGCACAAGACGCCAACTGGTGTCAGTTACGATGCAGCACCAGCCAAACGTGAGTCCGGGGCAGGCCGGGCAGCTCCAGCCCGCTGGCCCCATAGAGGGGCCCCGCTGGACGCCCCCGTCCAGGCCCGAGGGGGCCTGCCACTGCGCCCCCAAAGCCACCGGGGGCTCGGCTGCGGGGTTCCCATGAGAGCACGGGCCACGGTGGTGAAGGGAGCATCGTCCTCATGTCCTGGACACGGCCCCCCTCTGCTCCCCTCTGCACCCAGGGACCCCCCAGAGGCCCCTCTGGCAGCCGTGGACCTGAACCCCCAACCCCTCCAGCAGGCGTGCCGGCCCTGCTTCCCGGGCCTGCGCAGCCTCTGGCAGGAGCCGGGATGGCCCTGGGGCTGCTCCCAGGACGCGGCTCTTGCCTAGCGAGTGCCCGCGCAGCAGGCGCCTGTGCTGGCCCGCAGCGGACCTGCCCTCGGGGCGGAGCTGCGCAGCCGCTGAGATCCCGGCCGCTCGGGCCCGGGAGCGCCTGATTCGGAAGACACGCTGCTCAGAGACCCTCGTCTGGGCATGGGATTGGGAAGGGGGCTTATCCCTGGGCCCAGTCCTCGCCTGCTGTCTGTAAAGTGGAGGTTGAGTCCTTTCAAGGAGACGCAGAGCAGAAGCAGACCTGCTCTGCCTGGCGCTGGCTGGGGTGGGCTCTCACCTGGCGCGCCCGCCCAGGCTGCCCACGGTCTGCCAACGCCCCCCACCCCGACCCCCGAGGCGGCCCGGCACCCTGACGGCGCCGCAGAGCCGGCAGGAGCATCCCGGCGTGTGTCTGTACCAGGAGGAAGCCTGGAAGCCTCAGTCTCGTAGGTGAGAACGGAACTTAGGGGGAGACGCAGAGGACCAGGGTACTCCTGGGAGCCGCGGCGGGAGGACGGCGCTGCTGCACGCACGGCCCGCGCCCGGGCGCCCGGGGACACGCTCCGGCCCCCGCAGTCACCGCCCGCGAAGGTTCGTGAAGACGGCTCTCCTGTCACGCGGAGGAGGAGGACAGCCTCCACACACTGCGCGGGTGTCGCGGCGGCCGTGGCCCCGGCGAAGGGGCGAGGACGGCTCTCACGGCGGCCGGGTCAGAGCAGGCCCCGCGCCGGGACGGCAGGGAGCGGCGCGCAGCCACTGCACGCGGCTGCAGCCCGGGGCGCGGGGCGCAGGGCTCCACCCGACACCGAGCGGGCCGCCACTTCAAAACTCAACCCTCCCCGCTCTTCTCTTCCCATTTATCCATTTTAACATTTTCAATGTGAGAAAAAGCACATTTCACAAAATTTACCACCTTCATCGTTTTTAAGTGTTAAGTATTTGCACATTTTGTGCAACAGACCTCTCCAACTTTCCCATCTTACAAATCTGAAACTGTCCCCACGGAACACAAACTCTTCACCCCAGTCCCTGGCCTCACCTTTCTGCTTTCTGTCTACATGTCTGACGGCTCCAGGGGCCTCGTACAACAGTCATGGCGCTCGTCCCCAGGGGACTGGCTCACTTCCCTGCGCATAATGTCCTCCAAGTTCAGATCAAGGCTGACTAATATTCCAGCGTGTGGAAGGACCACTCACTCAACCCTCGATGGGTACTTGGCTCACTCCCACAGGCCGGCTCTGGTGAGTAATGCTGGTGTGAACATCAAGGATCTCTCTGAAGCCCTGCTTTCAATTATTCTGGATGCAAGAAGGAGGCATATGTTCATGTTTGCATTGCATGGTTTCTAATGAGGTGAGAGAATGATAAGTAAATGTTCTGATCCAGTAAGTAAGGGGAAACATACAGGGTTGCCTTTAGCTTGTCGTCAGGGGAAAGTGGAACTGGTATTTCCTGAGTGCCCACTAGGGGCCAAGCTCTCGGGGCTCAGTGAGTGGGAACAGCAGGGCCTGCCCTCTGCACACCCGGGACCAGGCACCGCATCGAGTCCCGAGAGACCCTGGGTGCAGTCCAGCCGCCCGCCCCACGGTCAGACGAGGAAAGCCCCAACACGCCACCGGAAAGAGGATGCGGCTCCTCCCGCCTGGGACAGAGCTTACAAGCACGAACTCCTCCTCTCCAGGTGCGGCCCTAGAAATGCGGAATCGCGGCTCCAAACCTGCAGCCACGTTCTAAGGCGCCCCCAGCGACTCGATCACCTCTCAGGCGGAGAGTCTCTGTGGAGGCAGAGGCTGCGGGCCCGGCGGGTGTCCCTGTGGCGGACGTGCCACTCCTGAGGTCGCACGGGATTCCTCAGCGGGGACTCCACGGTTTGGGTGAGTGTGGGCACTGAGAAAGCGACCTGGAGGCTGTGCACAGATGGAAGGCTCTGGACGTCTCAACAGTGAGACCCACGAGCATAGGTCTAGGGCCATGGGAGCCAGCATGGAGGCCGACGGACGTGAGTCCTCCTGAGNCGGGGACTCCACGGTTTGGGTGAGTGTGGGCACTGAGAAAGCGACCTGGAGGCTGTGCACAGATGGAAGGCTCTGGACGTCTCAACAGTGAGACCCACGAGCGTGGGTCTAGGGCCATGGGAGCCAGCATGGAGGCCGACGGACGTGAGTCCTCCTGAGACCACCTGACCCCCGTCCCCGTCTTCTGAGACAGAGAGGGGCGTGAGCCCTGTCTCCACCTATCTTCACCCAAAAGAGACCAGTGAACCAAGTCCACACGGCCGCACCAGAGCCTGTCTGCATGAGGGCCCCCTCCACCTTCCACAGACGGAGACAGCACTCGAGGGACATTTCCCGTCACCCTCGGGCGTTCAGGGCTGACAGCACGTGCTGGAGCTTGCCTGGAAGGCTGGGGGGACCACGACGGCTGAGCAACACCGTGAGCAGGAGGCGCCTCAGTCCCCAGCGGCTCAACAGCTCACAGAGCCTGTCCTCTGCTGAGCCACCACTGCCTCTTCCTCGGGGCTGGAAGGCCTGCAGCAGGAATCCAGGCTGGAGCACGCGAGGCGGGCCCAGGGCCACGCCAGGATGTGCCAGGAGCCAGCTCTGTGGATGGAGCAGGTTAGTGCCAACCAGAGAGTAGACGCCTTCCTCACTCTGAGCACCGTCTCCTTCAAAGGCACGGAGCGTCTCCCCGCTCTGTCCTGGCACCAGTGGGCGGCAGAGGCCGTGACACCGAGCAGGACACTGGGAGAGCCTTTCTGGGGACAGAGCCCCCTTACGCCCCCACCACTTGTTTCTAAAAGAAGGGTTAGCCTCCTAGGTCTTCCCCAAGTTGCAAAGAGAAAATTTAATCAGAAAAATGAGAAAATGCAAAAACAAAAACAATCAAGCAAGACAAAACACTAAAGAGTTTAGACATATAACAAAGTCAGGGACCTTAAAGGCTGCAGATCATATCCTGAACCATAGGGGCTGTTCTGCAGAGATGGCGAGCCCACCAGGAGAAGGAGCTAATGCTGATACCAGCACACAGACCCTGGGCCAGCCGGAACCAGACGCCAGTGACCGAGGTCCCCACAATATCTCCCTGACACCTCACCACCAACAGAGAAGTGTGCCCAGGCTGATCACAACCCTGGGACCCTCTCCCTCACCACCAACAGTCAGAGAGTGTGCACAGGCTGGTCACACACCCTGGGACCTGCTCCCTCACCTTGTCTTTAGAGCCCCTCCCCTGAGAGCCATCTGGGAGTTCGGGTCTTTTGAGCCCGAGCTGCCCGCTCGCCATGCTTGGCCCTGCAATGAACACTGAACTTGCCCTCACCGCAGCCTCGTGTCAGTAGACCGGTTTGCTGTGCCTCTGGCGAGCGGGTCCAGGTTTGGAAATGCTGGTAGTCCTGTGTGTCCTACAGCAGTTGTTCTGAGGCAGACAGTGCTCCTCCTGGCTGCAGAGAAACTGCCTGCCGTGGCCAACCTTCATGCACAGGAGCACCCACTGCCTCGTGCAGACAAGGACGGTGCCTGGGATGGAGCGACATGAGAGCCATGACCCCTGCCGACGAGGCAGGACCACAGGCTCGCAGCCGAAGTCTAGGAGCGGGGAGGACCACAGGCTCACAGCTGATGTCTAGGAGCGGGGAGGATCACAGACTCACAGCTGACGTCTGGGGGGGTGGGCAGGAGCACAGACCCACAGCCGACGTCTAGGAGCGGGGAGGAGCACAGACCCACAGCTGAAGTCTGGGGTGGGGGGCAGTGTTTCCTGAAGCGGCTTCTTGGAAAAGGCTGGATCTGATGGATCATCCAGCATTAACTACTCACCGGTGCCCTTTTCTTGAAGTGTGACACCGGAAGGATTCAAATGCAACGGGCACAGAGGGCTCAGGAAGGACCAGAAGCATAATGAATGCAAGCCACATTCATGCAGCAGTGTGCAAACTGGCCTGACGTTCCCTGATTTGAAGTCTGGGGGAGGCAGTGCCGACACCCAGCTGGTGCAGGCTGGAGAAGCAACGGGGCTGCGAAACCTCGGAAACGCGACTCGATGGCAACCAGTGCCCCTCCCAGACGAGCTGATCACACCGCATTCAGCCGCGCCCGACCGCCTGAACAGGAGCGCCGGACTTGCGCTCCTGGCTCTGGCATCTGGGCATCCTTGTCAGCGTGGGCCAGCAGCCCTCAGCGAGCCGCACAGCCTGAAACAGGCCCAGCGTGGCCGGAAAAGGGGAAGGGGGCCTGAGACCCCAGGGGGCTCCCCAGGCCCGCCTCGCCTCCTCCATCCCATCCCCAGTAAACTGTGGCAAGAGTCCCATCTCTCAATGGCCAGTCTTTTCTACTTACAGGCAGCATGCATATACATTGAGAACCTGGAGTGGGGTGCTTCTTCACACCTGACATTCACTGGCTCAGTTGAGAGCTGAAGCCTGAGCGCGTCTACAGAACACCCGTCAGAGGAGCCCCCCGCCTCCGGCACAGGGCAGTGGCGAGGATTACAGCAGACTGCGGGGACAGAGGGCAGGGTGGCGCAGGCCCACGGCAAGCTCTCCAGGGGCCAACTTTCCTCCGAGGATTGTTTACCGCACCTCCAAAGACTCGTCCACCCCATTCTTTCCAACAGCTGCAGATTCTGTGGTATGAATACAGCACGCATTCAGCTTCCTTCCAAACAGGAAGTTGTTTCCAGGACAATTTTGTAACAGAAAAAATGCACCTGCGAAGATCTGTGCATGTGAAAATCTGTGCACGTGAAGACCTGTGCAGAAGCTGAGGCGACCCCACTCTCACCAGGAGTGACGAGGCAGGGGCGCCCTCACGCCCCCACCGGTCACCCTCATGCTCTGCGAGGCATGGAGACCAAACAAGAACATGAACGGCCCCCGAGCCCAGGGTGACGCGTGAGCAGAGAGCCAGCCTGGGAGTGGCTGCCCCGCTCCAGCGACGGACGCCCTGGGGGCACCTCCCCGATCCCCTTCTCCCAGCTGTGTCTCCACCTCCGTTTAGATCCGTTCTGCTTTGCCTTCACCTGCACGCGTTTACTTACAGGGCAGCTGAGGCCCACCCAGCCAGCAGAGCAGTCCTTCACTCCAGAACAGGCTCTGTGACTTCAGTCAGCCAGGAACAGAAAGGAGGACAAGGGAGCGTCGTGCTGAGCAGAGAGAAGCACATGCAAGCCTGAGCAGAACCGTGCCGGGGGCCAGCAGGGCCACGCTGTCCCTCGTGCCAGCTCCTGCTTCTCCCCGGGGTCTGCATCCGGGAGAAGCCAGCGGAGACCAGGTCCAGGCCCTGGCACTCAGGGATTGAACCCAGGTCTCCGGCACTGCAGGCAGATGCTTTACCGTCTGAGCCACCAGCCAAGCCCCCAAGAGCAGCCCCAGGACGTGCCATATGGAGGCTCTCAGACCAAACAGGCAGGAGGCGTCCCCCTTCTAAACCGTCAGGGTCCCACGAGCGCAGGTGCCCCGCGCTGCCTGGGGTCTAAGCACTGGGACCTGACTGTACTTGCAGCAAAGGTCACCTTTTAACTGCAAATACACAGTTCACGCAGGCAGCATTTGTGATGACAAGTCACAGTCAAAACAGAGCTGAATGAGCACCTGCCCAGCACCGCCATCTGCAGTGGGAGCTTCGCAGTTGGCAGAGTCCCACCTGGAGGAGGAGACGGAGCCACCTCCACCGGCCGGTCACCTCCACCCAGGGGACACCAGGCTCCGTCCAGCCCAGCACTAGGTGGCCGTGCCCACAGAAGTGCAGCTTCCCTGGGAAACCCAGCATGGGGAGGGCCCGTGACGGCGCGTGCGACTCACCCAGCCTCAGCCAAGCGCCCCAGCGGAGCCCCGGAGCAGACGCGCTCTGCCGCATCATGACTCCGCACGGCAGGCACGAACACCCCGACTCCAGCGTCTGTGCAAAGCGCGCCTTCCAGGGCCACGGGGGAGGCACGGAGGGCCTGCCGCCCCTCATCTGAGCCCAAGCCCACTCATCGACCACAGCAGCACCCCAAGAGGTCTTTGTCCGAGCCATTTCCTCCACCTGAAAACCTCTCCCCGAGATTACAAACTGGTCTGAAGACACTGAAGCCCAACCAGAGGCGCAGAAAGTCCTGTCAGCTCCTGAACATGGCGTGCCAAGCCCATCAGACGGAGGCTCAGCGCCCACTGCAGAGCCCTCCAGGCCTGCCCGCGACCCCACGGCCTGCCTCCCTGCCCACGCCTGTGCTCACCCGCAGGGCAGCCCGCCTGTGCTCACCCGCAGGGCAGCCCGCATTCAACCCAGGGTGCTGACGTCCGTGTGCTTGTGACCTCAAAGGTGGGGGGCCCTGGACTGGCACAGTCGGGGTCCTCTCTGAGCTCCCAGGCTCCCTCCCTTCGAACGTCTCCAGAGGAGAGAAGGATTTTCATCCTCACGGTGCGCGGGGCACAGCTCCCGGGTCCTCGCAGGTGACGACAGCACTGTCCGTGGCGGGTCCGTGAGCAAGCAGTAAAGCCGAGAAGTGACCCGGTGGTCACGGAGGCCGAAAGGCCTTCATCAGCTGAACGAATGAAACGCACCTTCCACTGCTCGTCTCCGGATACGCGTGGGGTTGCTTCCCAGCTTCTCTGGGCTCCCGACAGCCTGTCCTGTCACTGTGGCAACCAGGCTGGCTGAGGCCGCGCTGCCTGCGATTGCGCTTCCACCCTCTGAGCAAAAACGATCAGACGCCACCCAGGCAGCGAGCATTTCAGGAAGACTTTTCATTATGGGATGTAAAATGTCAAGGCTCCCTCCAGACCTCCAGGCTCACTCGTTATCTGACACACACACGTTCCTGACCTGTGCTGGGCGGCCCGGCCCACCCCTGGAAGCAGGCAACCCAACGTCCAAGTTAATTAAAGGCTGGAAATGCTGGAGGCAGGCTGGCCTCCAGGACGGAGGGGGAAGGCAGGCGCCTCCTGCGGCGAGTGCTCGGGGAGGAGGGGCAGAGGTGAAGGACTCTCGGCCAGGGGGCGTGCCCAGCCCCAGGTGCAGGATGGATGGCGAGCTGTCCCAGACGCAGAGATGGCCGGCACACTGCCAGCAACATCGGCTGAGACAGAGCAAAGGGAGGCGATGCCTTTATGTATTGAAACTGGTGCTTCCACATGGGCATCACCGGATGGCCAACACCAAATCAAACTGACTGCGTTCTTTGCAGCCAAGGATGGAAAAGCTGTACAGAGTCAGCAAGAACAAGACCTGGAGCTAGCTGTGGCTCAGAGCACCACCTTCTCATGGCAAAATTCAGGCTTAAACTAAAGAAAGCAGGGAAAACCACTAGGCCAGCCAGGAACAACTTAAATCAAATCCCCTATGAATATGCAGTGGAGGTAATGAATAGATTCAAGGGATTATACCTAGTAAACAGGATGCCTGAAGAACTATGGATGGAAGTCTATAATATTGTACAGGAGGCAGAGAACAAAACCGTCCCAAAGAAAAAGAAAAGCAAGAAGGCAAAGTGGTTATCTGAGGAGGCTTAAAAACAGCTGACCAACTTAGACAGCATATTAAAAAGCAGAGACATTACTTGGCCAACAAAGGTCCGTCTAGTCAAAACTATGGTTTTTCCAGTAGTCATGTATGGATGTGAGAGTTGGACTATAAAGAAAGCTAAGCACCGAAGAACTGATGCTTTTGAACTGGGAAAGACTCTTGAGAGTCCCTTGGACTGTGAGGAGATCCAACCAGTCCATCCTAAAGGAGATTGGTCCTGGGTGTTCATTGGAAGGACTGATGCTGAAACTGAAACTCCAATACTTTGGCCACCTGATGTGAAGAACTGAGTGATTGGAAAAGACTGTGAAGCTGGGAAAGACTGAAGGCAGGAGGAGAAGGGGACAACAGAGGATGAGATGGTTGGATGGCATCACTGACTCGATGGACATGAGTTTGAGTAAGCTCCAGGAGTTTGTGATGGACAGGGAGGCCTGGCATGCTGCAGTCCATGGGGTCACAAAGAGTCAGACATGACTGAGCAACTGAACTGAACTGAAAAATAGCTGAAGAATGAAGAGAAGTGAAAAGCAAGGGAGAAAGGGAAGGTACATCCAAATAAACGCAGATTTCTGGAGAATAAAAAGGAGAAACAAGAAGGCCTTCTTCAATGAACACTGCATAAAACTAGAAGAAGAAAAGAACAACAGCAAAAGTGGAAAGACTAGAGATCTCTTCAGGAAAATGAGAGATATCAGGGGACCATTTCGCCCAAAGATGGGCATAATAAAGGACAGAAGTGGTAGAGGTCTGTCTATCAGACACTAAAGAGATCAAGAAGAGATGGAAAGAATACACAGAAGCACTGTACAAAAAAGAGCTTAATGAACTGGATTACGACAAAGGTGTGGTCAGCCACCCAGAGCCAGACATTCTGGACTGTGATGTTAAGTAGGCCTTGGGAAGCACTGGTATTAATAAAGCTAGTGGATGTGGTGGAATTCCAGTAGAGACACCGAAAGCCCTAGAGGATGATGCTACTGGGGTGTTGCATTCACTGTGTCAGCAAATCTGGAAGGCCCAGCAGTGGCTACAGGACTGGAAAAGGTTAATCCTCATCCCAGTTCCCAAGAAGGGTAGTACTAAAGAACGTTCTAACCGTCGGACAATTGCACCCATCTCCCATGCGAGTACGGTCATGCTTAAAATCTTGCATGCTAGGCATTATGCAAACCANCTATCAGGGGACCATTTCGCCCAAAGATGGGCATAATAAAGGACAGAAGTGGTAGAGGTCTGTCTATCAGACACTAAAGAGATCAAGAAGAGATGGAAAGAATACACAGAAGCACTGTACAAAAAAGAGCTTAATGAACTGGATTACGACAAAGGTGTGGTCAGCCACCCAGAGCCAGACATTCTGGACTGTGATGTTAAGTAGGCCTTGGGAAGCACTGGTATTAATAAAGCTAGTGGATGTGGTGGAATTCCAGTAGAGACACCGAAAGCCCTAGAGGATGATGCTACTGGGGTGTTGCATTCACTGTGTCAGCAAATCTGGAAGGCCCAGCAGTGGCTACAGGACTGGAAAAGGTTAATCCTCATCCCAGTTCCCAAGAAGGGTAGTACTAAAGAACGTTCTAACCGTCGGACAATTGCACCCATCTCCCATGCGAGTACGGTCATGCTTAAAATCTTGCATGCTAGGCATTATGCAAACCAAGAACTTCCAGATGTTCAGCGTGAGTTTAAAAAAGGCAGAGGAACCAGAGATCAAATTGCCGATGTTCACTGGGTCATAGAGAAAGCAAGAGAATTCCAGAAAAACATCTGCCTCTGTTTCACTAACTACATTAAAGCCTTTGACTGTGAATGATAACAAACTGTGGCAAGCCCTTAGAGAGATGGGAATACCAGACCATCTTACCTGTCTCCAGAAAAACCTGTATGCAGGTCAAGAAGCAACAGTTAAAGCCCCATATAGGACAGCTGATTGGTGCAAGGTTGAGAGAAGAGTATGACAGGGCTGCCTGCTGTCCTCCCATTTGTCTAACTGCATGCTGAGCATGTCATGGGAAATGCAGGCTGGGTGAGCTCAAGCAGGAGTCAGGACAGGCAGGGGAAACATCAACGACCTCAGACATGTGGACGCCACCATTCCAGGGGCAGAAAGCGAAGGGAACCGAAAGAGCTTCATGCCGAGGATGAAGGAGGACAGTGAAAGAGCCAGTTTAAAACTAAATCTTAAAAAAACTAAGATCATGGCATCTGGCCTCATTACTTCATGGCAAGTAGAAGGGAGTAGTAGGTGGAAGTAGTGACAGATTTCTTCTTCTTGGGCTCCAAAATCACCGCGGTGGCATGAAATCAGAAGACCACTGCTTCTTGGCAGGAAAGCTACGGCAAACCTAGATGGTGTACTGAAAAGCAGAAACATTACTCTGCCAACAAAGGTCTGTTTAGTCAAGGCTGTGGCCTTCCCAGTGGTCACATACGGTTGGGAGAGCTGGGCACCAAAGGCAGAACACCAAAGAATTGATGCCTTCAAACTGTGGCGCTGGAGAAGGCTCCCGAGAGCCCCTGGACAGCAAGGGGTAAAGCCAGTCAGTATGGAGAAGGCTCCCGAGAGCCCCTGGACAGCAAGGGGGTAAAGCCAGTCAGTATGGAGAAGGCTCCCGAGAGCCCCTGGACAGCAAGGGGTAAAGCCAGTCAGTATTAAGCGGAATCACCCTGAATACTCACTGGAATGCTCAAGCTGAAGCTCTAGCATTTTGGTCATCTGATGTGAAGAGCCAACTCGTTGGAAAAGTCCCTGATGCTGGAAAAACTGAGAGCAGAAGAGGGTGCTAGCGGCTGAGACAGCTGGATGGTGTCACTGACGCAGCGGACACGAACTCGGGCAAACTCCACGAGAAGGCGAGGTCTGGGGGGCCTGGTGCGCTGCATTCATTCCCTGGGGTCACAAACGGTCGGACACAGCTGGGCGGCTGAACGACAGGTGTTTGCAAACTGGACACCTATGAATACACCTAGTTCCCCTTCCTCATTAGACAGGCAGGGAGGCTGAGGCCCCAGAGAGTAGAGAAGTCGGTCACTCATGTCACAAAACCCCTTCCTTTTTTTCTGTTACTCACAGACATGATAGAGGCATCAGCTCCTTCCTTCTGGGGTCCTTGGTCTGGGAGGAAAAACAACTTTTAGACGAGATTTCCTTTTTCCGACACACAAGGGAATCTGCAGGGAAAGGAGGCCTTCAAATATTGCTGTCAGTCACACGCCTGGTGTACACGCCGCACCCACTGAGATACTTACCACCGACGCCCTGAAAAGTTCCGGGGCAGACCATCGGCCGGCCCGCACCGAAACACTGCGTCAGCGGCACAGGGGCGCTTCATGCATCACGGAGAGAGTGGACCTTAAAAGTTCTCATCCCAAGGTAAAAACTTTGTTTCCTTTTTTGCGGTGGTTGTTATCTACATGGTGGATGTTAGTTAACTAAACTTACTGTAATCACTTCACGATAAATGGAAGTCAAGTCATAACGCTGTACACCTTACACAGCGCTGTATGTCAGCTGTATACAATAAAACTGAAATTTAAAACATAACTATTCCTTAAAATATAAGTGCATTTTTAAAATCTCAAAACTAGTAACCATTTTTTTCAAATTGGGAGAACCAATACAAAGTTGCCAAATCTCTACATTTCCCATTTAAAATGCTTAAACAAAAAACCCTACCGGCTGCTATCACAATCACGTCTTAGAAAAATCACAAGCATCCAAAAAAGAGAAAAGAGGACTTCCCTTTCGGCTCAGTGGTAAAGAATCTGCCCGTCAATGCAGGAAACATGGGCTCGAGCCCTGATCCAGCAAGACTCCACCGGCGCGGAGCACCGAGGCCCGCAGCCCGGCTGCACGGCGGGAAGCCACGGGAAGCAGAGGCCCAGCCCTGCAGTGAGCAGCAACCCCACTCGCCGAGGCGAGAAGAGCCCCCCCGGCAACAAGGACCAGCGCCGCCAAACACGAATCACGATCGGATTGTATATTTAAAAAGAGCGGATATAACCTTTTAAGTCTTCCGAGGTGAAGAGATCGCCCCTGTGCCATCGGGACGCGAGGTCTCCCCATCGGGATGCGGGATGCGAGGTCCGTGCGCCGTCTCCGGGGGGCAGCCCCACCTCTGGGCGGCCCAGGGGAAGCGGTCCACGCGTGCCGCTGCCCGGGGCACCCGCGCCCCACCCCTCCCGGCGCTGTGCTGGCCTGTGGGTCACAGGTCGGGCTTTGTGGGGAGTGTGGACTGAGTTCCTGNACGATCGGATTGTATATTTAAAAAGAGCGGATATAACCTTTTAAGTCTTCCAAGGTGAAGAGATCGCCCCTGTGCCATCGGGACGCGAGGTCTCCCCATCGGGATGCGGGATGCGAGGTCCGTGTGCCGTCTCCGGGGGGCAGCCCCACCTCTGGGCGGCCCAGGGGAAGCGGTCCACGCGTGCCGCTGCCCGGGGCACCCACGCCCCACCCCTCCCGGCGCTGTGCTGGCCTGTGGGTCACAGGTCGGGCTTTGTGGGGAGTGTGGACTGAGTTCCTGGAACTGAATCATCACTGAGCAGCCGAGCAAGAAACCGAGTGGGGCCCTCCCAAAACAGAGGGCGCCCCCCGCCCACAGCACTGACGCGCGGCGGCCGGATGCGCCGCTGCCCGCTGCAGGCTGGGCAGAAGCCCGAGAGCCGGGGGGCGGCCTGGTGAGCCCGGGGCGCTGGGTGGAGCGGGCGTGAGCACCCACCTCAGCGCTGCCCACAAACAGCACTCGGCCACCGACAGTAACAGGAGAAGGAGAACCAGCGTGGGCAGGAGGAGGGCTGGAGGGCCCGGGATGCGGCTGCTCCCCGCTCTCCCATGGAGGGCCGCCCTCCCAAGAGACCGAGAGACCAGGAGGCCGCGGCGGGCCGCCTTTCCTTCCACCGGCCTCGGCCGCGCCACCCCTTCCTTCCAGCCGCGAGCACGCAGGCCAGTCTGAATCCTCAGGCTGCCGGCACCACCAGGCACTCACCCCGGCAGGAAAGGCGGAGCGCCAGGCCCAGAGCGAGGAAGCCCCGGACCAGCGCGGAGGGAAGGCGCGCCTCGGTCGGTCAGAGCCCCCTGCGCAGCCTCGTCTCCTTCCCGCCCGGTGCCGCGCCTGACCCCCAGCCTCTGCCCGGCCCGAGCGGGAGGCCGCCTCTCCTCCGCCCCCCGCCGCCCTCTCTGGCTTCAGGACCTCCAGATCTCAGGGCCGGAGCTGCTCTGCCAGGTCTTACTACAGGGGTGCGGCCCTGACCCCTGGAACCCCAAAACAGAAACAAGGGAGCTTCTGAGGCGACGAACACGCGAGCGCTGAGCCAAACTGGAGCCACCAGAGAGAGCAAACTCGCAGCTCTGGCCACAAACCGACCNCTGTGCAGCTCCAGACGCTTTGAACAGAAACCTTGTTCAAGCACCAACGTGTTATTTTGTTTTATGGTTCTTTGTCTTTGACCTGCCATTCCTACCTACTGTCCTTGCCTCCATCCTTCAATTTTTTGAGGTATCATTTATATACAGTAAAATGCACCGAACTTAAGCTTACTAAAATTAGACAAATCTATTTATCTGTGTTATCACCCAAATCAAGATATAGAACATTCCCATTGCCGCAGAAGCCTCTCTCTTGCCTTCTTTCCAGTCAAGCCCATCCTACCATCACCAGAACAACCACTGTTATGGTTTCTACCATTGTAGATCAGAATCTTGCTTTTTGGGGGAAAATACAGTAAATTGAATGGTCATGTACTCTTTTGCGTCTGGTTTCTTTCAAAGTCTAGCCACTTCGTTGAAAGACTTTCCTTTCCCTTAACTGTAGAGCTTTTGCACAAAACCAATTGACTGTACATGCATGGGGCTATCTCTGGATTCTCTATTCTATTTTTAAAAATTGATTTGTTTATTCATTTGGCTGTGCTGGGTCTTAGCTGTGATATGCGGGATCTTTCATTGCAGCCTGTGGAATCTAGTTCCCTGACTGAGGAGAGCAGAGTCTTAGCCACTGGACCCCCAGAAAAGTCCTTCTATTCTGTTCTTGGATATATTTGTCCATTTTCATATTTGTGAGAAAATGTCTTCACTTTTGTAAATTTGTAGTAAGCCTGGAAATTAGATAATGTGAGTCCTCCAACTTCATCCCTTTCAAGATTGCCTTATTTTATTCATGGTCATTGAAATTTCTATAAAAATTTTAGGTTGAGTTTGTGAATTTCTATTAAAATCCTGGTGGCAGTTAGGCTAGGGGTTGCTTTGGCTCTATAAATTAATTTTGAGAGGATTGTCATTTTTAACCACGTTGAGTCTTCTTATATAGGAAATGGTATATCTCCTCATTTATTTTTAAAATAGTTTATTCAAAAAAGCTTAGCAGTTTTCAATGTAGTGGTCTTGCACATATTTCATTAGATTTATTGCTGGTATTTTATATTTTTGATGTTAAGTAGTGTTGTTTTGGGGGGCAGGAGGAGAAGGGGACGACAGAGGATGAGATGGCTGGATGGCATCACCGACTTGATGGACATGCGTTTGGGTGAACTCCGGGAGTTGGTGATGGACAGGGAGGCCTGGAGTGGTGCGATTCATGGGGTTGCACGCAAAGAGTTGGACACGACTGAGCGACTAAACTGAACGGAGTATTGTTTTTAAGATGTCATATTGTGTCTTTTGATAAAGTTTTTTCCCCCTCCTATTGATTACTGCCAGAAGAAGACATACAATTGATGTTTTAATAGATGAACCTTGTCTCCTTGTTGTCAGTAGCTAAGTAGTGTCCAACTTCTTGAGACCCCGTGGACTGCAGCATGGCAGGCTTCCTTGTCTCCTACAACTTTGCTGTATTCACTTATTAGTTCCAGTAGCTTGTAGTTTTTTTTTTTTGGGGGGGGTTTCTATGTACACAATCAGGTTGTCTGCAAACAAAAGCAGTTTAAATTTTTAATCATTTTATTTCTTTTTCTGCCTAGAACCTCCAGAACAATGTTAAATATAAATGAGAGCAGGCATTCTTTTCTTCCCAATCTAAAGAGGAAATAATTCAGTTTTTCACATTGTTTGATGTTAGATATGTTTTCTAAAAATCTGTCCTTTATCAGATTTAAGAAGTTCCCTGCTATTCCTGGTTTGAGAATTGTTTCTGCTTTGTTTTTGTTTTTAAAGAGGAGTGGGTATTGAATTTTGTTGAAAGTTTTTCCTACATCTATGAGATGATAACACGTGTTTCTCATTTATTCTCTGCATGTGTTGAATTATAGTGATTGATTTCCAAATATTAAACCATACTTTCATTCTTGAAGTAAACCTCACAGAGCTATGGTATATTAACCTTTTAATATATGACTGGATTGTGTTTGTAATTATTATTTATGCTCTTATCTTTATTTTTTACTGTCTCTACTTACTTTATGGAGTAGGAAATGGCAACTTCACTCCAGTATTCTTGCCAGGGAAATCCCATGGGCAGAGGAGCCTAGAGGGCTACAGTCCATGAGGCTGAAAAGAGTCAGACACTGAGCACACACTCTTACTTCTACTTGATCTTTTTTTTTTTTTTAAATATAGACACTTAGATCAATGTTTTAAAATCTTTCTTATTTTTCCATGTATCTATCCAAAGCTATAAATTCATACCTAAGCTTTAATGAGAATCTCATATATTTTGATATATTGTTTTCATTATAATTAAATTAAAAATTATTTTTCATGTGATTCTTTTTCGGACCCATGGGTTGTTGCTTTTGTTTTTAAAGGTATTTATTTATTTGACTGTGTCGGGACTTAGTTGCGGCATGCAGGATCTTGCCTTGTGGTGCACAGACTCTCCAGTTGTGGCATGCAGGCTTAGTTGTTCTGTGGGATGTGGGGTCACAGTCCCAGACCAGGAATTGAACGCACGTCCCCTGCATTGCAAGGCGGATTCTTAACCACTGGACCACTGGGGAAGTCCCTGTTTTGTTTTTAGGCAATGTGTTATTTAATTTCCACAGATATGGAGATTTTTCTAATTAACCATTTGATTAATTTCTAATTTACTTATGTCATAGTTAGAGATTATACTGGGAGTTATCTCAGTCATTTGGAATTCATTGAGACTTGATTTATGACCCATCATATGGATCTATTTTACTAAATATTGATGCAACTTGCAAAAAAAAAATAGGCATTATGTTGAACATGTTGCTCTCTGCTTTCTATTTGTATTATCTGTTATTATTTCCTTTTAGGCCTTTTTTCAATTAAACATCTTTAAAATTTCCTATTTATCTCCTCTTTTACATTTTTAGGTACATCTCTTGGATTTATTTTTTGAAGTGATTGCTATGGTGAATTCAATAGGTATTCTTCATTTATCCCATTTGTCCTTAGATTATTTTTATGCCACATATTGTGTGCTCATTTGCTAAGCCATGTCTGACTCTTTGCGACCCCATGGACTGTAGCCTGCCAGGCTCCTCTGTCCATGGGATTTTTCAGGCAAGAATACTGGAGAGGGTTGCTGTTTCCTACTCTATGGAATTTTCACTCTCCAGGAATCAAACCCATGTCTCTTGCACCTCCTGCTTTGGCAGGTGGACTCTTTACCACTGCACCACCTGGGAACCCACACCACATACTCTATACAGTTAATAACTTAAACCATGTGATTGCAACCATCCGGGATGCGGCAAATGGTAAAATTTCTTTTTTTTTTNCGGAGCGGCCAGCAAGGCACCTGCAGACTGCGGGCCCCTCTCAGCCACTCAGGGCTGGCACACGGAGCGCGTGCCAACTGCCAGATCGAGGCCAGCAGTGCCCAAGGAGACAACCCACAGCACAGCTGCGGCCTTTCCATCTTTTCAGGACAGCCCCTCGATTAGGGGTCACAGAAGGGCTTTCTTCTCTCACCTCAGCAGCCACCCCACGCCGAGCCCCAGAGGACCCAAACAGCAAACAACCGAGGCTGCGGAGGAGGCGGCGGGAGCAAGGCCCGCCTTCCCAAACGCCTGCTTCCCCAGGGCCACCAATTCACACAGAAGCGTTTTGAAAGGTGTGTTCTCAAGCTGGACCCAAAGCTCTGCCTGCTGAGTCTCCAGGTTCAAACTAGGGCCATATTTCATTTATTTTATTCTGCCTGTTGCAGGGTTTGGGATTTTTGTTTGTTTTGGCATGCTGTTATTTTTTAATAAAGCCTATGTTCATCAGCATAGCTAAGGAGAAACATCTATTCCTTCAGGGTCCCAAAAGGTAAAAGTCAACTTCACAGGTGTTACCTGCACTTCCTGGCAAGAATTAGGAAGCACAACAAAATAACCATCCACAGAAGGAGAAACACAGTCCTTGCACACGAAGGTCTTCTCACGTTGGGAAATTTCACAGTATGACAAGCACTAGGAACGCACGGGAGAGGGGCCCTGGTGAGCTTCTGGAGAGCGGGGAAGGAAGGTTCTGGAGGCCAGGGAAAGTTCTAGAAGGTTCTCAAAAGCAAGGAAAGTTCTGGAGGTCATGGAAAGTTCTGGAAGGCAGGGAAAGTTCTGGAGGGCAGGGAAGGTTCTGGAGGTCATGGAAAGTTCTGGACATCATGGAAAGTTCTAAAGATCATGAGACATTCTAGAGGGCATGGAAAGTTCTGGGAAGTTCTCAAAAGCAAGAAGAGTTCTGGAAGTCATGGAAAGGTCTGGAGGCCATGGAAAGTTCTGGAGGGCAGGGAAGATTCTCAAAAGCAAAGAAAGTTCTGGAGGTCATGGAAAGTTCTGGAAAGTTCTCAAAAGCAAGGAGAGTTCTGGAGGGCATGGAAAGTTCTGGAGGGCAGGGAAAGTTCTGGAGACCAGGGAAGGTTCTGCAGGCAAGGAAGGTTCTCAGAGGCAAGGGAGGGTTGGGGGACAAAGACACTGACGTGTTTGCTTGCCCAGTGCTGGCACAGGGCCTGGCATTCACTGAGTGCTCAGCACATTACATGACTATTGTATAGCTCAAGGGAAAATTGACACTCTTTGTTCATAATGAGAATAGAGAAACCTGAAGAAAATTAAATATCTGAATTTTCCTCAAAACGTACAGTTGTCGGTTGGTATACATGGGGTTAGTCCCAGGACCCACCATGGACACCAGATCCATGGATGCTACAGTCCCATATCTGTATCTGTGGTTCTTTATCCATGGATTCAACCAACCTCAGACTGCCCCGATACGTAAGTGGATTTGTGCAGTTCAAACCCGTGCCATTCACGGGTGGATTGCTGTCTGTGTCCTGGGCACAGACGTGAACTTGGAGCCCCCTGTAATTTCTGGGGATGTCATCTTCCTCAGAGAAGCCTGATTTCTGCTTCCGGCTGGAGGCAAAGGCAAGGCCCCCGACACCTTATCTGGCGAAGATGAGACGCTCACGCTGGGCCTCTGACCCTGCCAGGCCTGTCCTCTCTCCCCTGAACCACTTCTCATCCACAACCCACTCGGGTCCCAAACAGCACCTCAGAGACACTACCAGGACCCCTGCCTGGGAAGTGGGGAGCCCTCCCCAGAGCTGGCGACACTCTGATCCACCTTCTCCTAGAGCCCCCCCAACTCCTCACTCCAATTCCTCTGTCTCCCACCCTGGTCCACTCTCTCTCGTGTTCTAGTGGGTTAGTCAAATGCCTCCATCCACCGCTAATGGGAATGGAACTGCCTCTGGGATCTTTAGCATTGAAATAGCTTTAGATTTTGTCCTTTAGTAGAAAGAGATTAAGCTGACATAAAAATGGTTTCTAAATGAAAATGAGACCATGATAAGGGTCATTCAGCCCACTGACAGGTGCCAATAGGGTAAGGTCCCAATAAGAGTTTATAATACTTTCTGAATGTTTACATTTTATTCCAAGTGAATACGTCAATCTCACTTCCTGACATTTTCTAAGGTAAAGATGAGCCATTCACTCACTTTGAAATGTTCTTAGAACGAGAATCTAGATTTTATTAAGTGTTCTGGAGGAGACAGTGGTGCATGAACAACAGTAGCAAGAAAATCTGATTGAGATCAGATATTCTCTTCCCTCATCCCACTTTTACAAAAATACCTGATAAGAATTAATCATCGGATCATCAGTAGTCCTCTATAATTCACTGACCTTTTATACCAACCAAGAGAAACGAGGCAGGGAACAAGAAAGGGACTCTGCTTCCTAGAAACACGCAAAACATCAGCTTTGGATGCTGACGAGGCCAGAAGAGATGTTCAGATAGTCAAGAAATGTTCAAAACAAGGCAATGTGTATTTGTGGGAAACTATCATCCCTTACTGTCACTTTTGAAAATAAAGAGTCCAAATCCAGAATAACTGTAAGGATTCTGGAAGAATAACGGGGCCCGCATCCTGACTTGAGCAAGGCTCGCCCACACTTCATGGCCGTATGTATTAACTTCCTTGAAGACTTTCAGACCAAGAGGACCCCTGTGTCTCTCTCAGTGTCTCTCTGGGTCAGTCTGGGAGGCTTTGTGATCACCACATCCTCAGGTCTGAATCTCCTCACTTAGAAGCTATAAACTGGGCTTCCCTGGTGGCTCAGACAGTAAAGAACCTGCCTGCAATAAGGGAGACCTGGGTTCAATCCCCAGGTTGGGAAGATACCCTGGAGGAGGGCATGGAAAGCCCCCCCAGTATTCCTGTCTAAAGAATCTAATGGACAAAGGAGGCTGGCAGGCCCGTGGGGTTACAAAGAGTCAGACACAACCGAGAGACTGCCACTAACAAAAACTGATGGAAGTGGGCCAGGGAATCTTCCAGCTCCGAAAGGTGGTATCTGGCTCATCCGGTCAGCAGCAGACGTGACTGAGGGTATACACTGTTTAGCTGCTAAGGCACACCCAACGCTTTCCAAGCCCGTGGACTGCAGCCTGCCAGGCTCTTCTGTCCACTCGCCATCACACGGACTCAAACTCAGGGCTCGCTCTGCAGCCCCACGAGGCCTGTGGCAAGCAGGCCCATGAGTGCTGGAGAAGGGGGCGCGAGGGTGGACCCCCCCAGCCCTCTCAGCGTGCTGTTGCTCATGCGTGCCCAGTGACGCAGCTTACGATCAATTTAAACTAGACACTGAGTCCGATTTGAAGGATTTTTGCAAAGAAGTCATAGATTGTCAATGACGCCACTGACACAGAGAGTGAGCTGAGCTGACCCTTGGCCTAGTGGGAACTATTCAGACATGAGGCCAAAGGAACGGCAGTTCAATCAGACCCAACTAGAAAGTGGTCGGGAAGATTAAAAATCATCCCTCACACTTTTTCAAATATGGATTTCTATATTTATCATTAATAGTAGACATTGTTCTAACTGCATATTATGCCTCAAAACAGTAGATAAGTATACCCTGAAACCACTGAGATTGAAAAAACATTTAAAAACTAAGCATCTGAAACAATATGAATACTAATGAGCACAAAAGTTTTTTTACTTTCAACAACAATAATTAATCATTAGCAATGTTATCTTAAAGAGAATTACCAGACCACCTTACTTGCCTCCTGAGAAATCTATATGCAGCTCAAGAAGCAGCAGTTAGAACTGAACATGGAACAATGGACTGGCTCAAAATTGGGAAAGGAGTGCGTCAAGGTCGTATGTCGTCAGCCTGTTTATTCAGCTTACATGCAGAGTGCGCGCTGGGCGTGCTTCAGTCATATCCCACTCTTCGTGACCCCGTGGGCCACGGCCTGCCAGGCTCCTCTGCCTTGGGATTCTCCAGGCAAGAATGCTGGAGCTGGTTGCAATGCCCTCCTCCAGGGGATCATCCCAACCCAGGGACTGAGCCCACATCCCTTATGTCTCCTGTATTGACAAGAGGGCTCTTTACCACTAGCGCCACCGGGGAAGCCGTGTACATCATGCAGAACACACCATAAGAGATGCTGGGCTGGATAAGTCACAAGCGGGATGGCACCACCCCACTCAGGGTTGACCTAAATCAAATCCCTTACAATTATACAGTGGAAGTGCCAAGTAGATTCAAGGGTTAGATTTGATAGAGTGCCTGAAGAACTATGAACAGAAGTTCATAAGACTGTGCAGGAGGCAGTGATTAAAACCATCTCCAAGGAAGAGAAAGGCAAAAAGGAAAAATGGTTGTCTGAGGAGGCCTTACAGATCGCTGAGAAAAGAAGAGAAGTGAAAGGCAAAGGAGAAAAGGAAAGATATATCCAACTGAATGCAGAGTTCCAGAGAATAGCAAAGAGAGATAAGAAAGCCTTTCTCAGTGATCAGTGCAGAGAAATAGAGGAAAAGAACAGAATGGGAAAGACTAGAGATCTCTTCAAGAAAATTAGAGATACCAAGGGAACATTTCATGCAAAGATGGGCACAATAAAGGATAGAAATGGTATGGACCTAACAGAAGCAGAAGATATTAAGAAGAGGTGGCAAGGATACACAGAAGAACTCTATAGAAAAGATCTTAGTGATCCGGATAAGCACAATGCTGTGATCACTCACCTAGAGCCAGACATCTTGGAGTGTGAAGTCAAGTGGGCCTTAGGAAGCATCACTATGAACAAAGCTAGTGGAGGTGATGGAATTTCAGCTAAGCTATTTCAAATCCTAAAAGGTGATGCTGTGAAAGTGCTGCACACAATATGTCAGCAAATTTGGAAAACTCAGCAGTGGCCACAGGACTGGAAAAGGTCAGTTTTTATTCCAATCCCAAAGAAAGGCAATGCCAAAGGATGTTCAAACAACTGTACAATTGTACTCATCTCACATGCTAGTAAAGTAATGCTCAAAATTCTCCAAGCCAGGCTTCAACAGTACATGAACTGAGAACTTCCAGATGTTCAAGCTGGTTTTAGAAAAGGCAGAGGAACCAGAGATCAAATTGCCAACATCGTTGGATCATAGAAAAAGCAAGAGAGCTCAAGAAAGACATCTACTTCTGCTTCATTGAGTACGCTAAAGCCTTTGACTGTGTGGATCACAGCAAACTGGGGAAAACTCTTAAAGGTAAAGGAATACCAGACCACCTGACCTGCCTCCTGAGAAACCTGTATCCAGGTCAAGAAGCAAAAGTTAGAACTAGACATGGAACAATGAACTGGTTCAAACTGGGAAAGGAGTACATCAGGCCTGTCTATTGTTGCCCCGCTTATTTAACTTCTATGCAGAGTACATCATGTGAAATGTCAGGCTGGATAAAGCACAAGTGGGAATCAAGATCACCAGGAGAAATATCAATAACCTCAGATATGCAGATGACACCACCCCTAAGGCAGAAAACGAAGAGGAACCTCTTGAAGGTTAAAGAGGAGAGTGAAAAGGCTGGCTCAAAATTCAGCATTCCAACAACTAAGATCATAGCATCCAGCCCCATCACTTCATGGCAAATAGATGGGGAAACAATGAGAACAGTGACGGACTTTATATTCTTGGGCTCCAAAATCACTGCAGATGGCGACTGCAGCCATTAAATTAAAAGACGCTTGCTCCTTGGAAGAAAAGTTATGACAAGCCTAGATAGCGTATTAAGAAGCAGAGACGTCACTTTGACAACCAAGGTTAGCATAGTCAAAGCTCTGGTTTTTCTGGTAGTCATGTACGGATGTGAGAGTTGGACCATTAAGAAGGCCGAGTGCCAGAAAACTAATGTTTTTGAACTGTGGTGTTGGAGAAGACTCTTGAGACTGCAAGGAGAGCAAACCAGTCAATCCTAAAGGAAATCGACCCTGAATATTCATTGGAGGGACTGATGCTGAAGCTAAAGCTCCAATACTTTGGCCAGTGGATGTGAAGACTTGACTCATTAGAAAAGACCTTGATGCTGAGAGAGATAGAAGGCAGGAGGAGATGATGACGACAGAGGATGAGATGGCTGGATGGCATCCCCGAGTCAATGGACACGAGCTGGAGCAGGCTCCAGGAGATGCTGATGGACGGGGAGGCCGACGTGCTGCAGTCCATGGAGTCACAAAGAGGCGGACACAACTTAGCGACTGAACAACAACAGCGTGGTCTCATTCTTTCTAAATCTGTGTTTAGTTTTATAATAAGCATAGTTGAGTAAAGCATATGTGATTTGCAAATCCATGGACACACACGTGTACCGATGTGTGCACACATACACGTGGCGCATGAGGTGAGGTTTCTCACAGAACAGTTACAGAGTCAGAGTCGAGGCTGGTCCGTGGTCACCGCACCAGAACTGGAGGGCCGTGGGGAGAAGGCAAGCTTCCTTCTGTTACAGCTGTCCTGCCGCCTCTCAGCCGCCTCCCGCCCCGCGTGTGAGCGCACAGCCGGCAGCTCCTCCCCAGCCCGTCTGCAGGAGGGCTCCTCGGGGGAATCTGGCCAGTGCTCTGAGGTGGGGGCACCCAGTGCACTGCAGGCTGCCCAACACCCCTACCCCTTCTCTGGAGACCCTAGCAGCACACCTCCACCCGAGCTGAGACAACCAGAAATGCCCCCACGGCAGCCCCGACCCCGGTGGAGGGCCACTGGGCTCGTGAAGGGGCTCAGCACCTCATTCTCAGGGGCCGCTTCAAACAGCCCCCGATCTCGTCTGCAGAGGACATACGCTTCCTCCACTGGTCATTTACTTTACACAGCACAGCAGCATCTTGCAACATCCTGGAGGAGTTATTACAGCACTTGAAACACATACACCCAGACCCACACAGACAGGCTCAAGTTAAGGCTTTGATTTGGGAGCTAGCACCCATTCGATCTCCTACAGTCGTTGTGAAACATCTTATTTCCTGTAAGATCTCCTCTAACAATCTCGATCACTCTTTTTTCCTAGGGTTTGACTTTAAACATACCGTGGATATCTGATGTTCTTTCAGAGTTCCTAAGGAAAACATTAATCATTAAACAAATGCAACATATTCTTCAACAGTATCAATTCAGGTCAAATATATCGCTTGTCAACATCACCAACAGACTTCTTAGTTAACATACTGATGTGTCAATAACGTAGTCTCCTGGAACACTAAAATTAGCGTGACATCTCTATTTCACTCCCTCAGAATCTTCAGAAGGATTTCCCTGATGGCCCTGTGGTTAAGAATCCACCTTGCAAGGCAGGGGACGTGGGTTCGATCCCCGGTCAGGGAACTGGGACCCCCGTGGCGCGGAGCGAGTAACAAGCCCACGTGCTGCAACTCGTGGGCCTGGGGGGCGCAGCGAGCGTCCGCGTGACAGAGGACCCCGCCGGGTGCAGCGGGGGCCCGCAGCTGAGACCCGAGGCAGCCCAGTGAGTGAATGCATATGTAAACACAGGCGAACAAGAGTAGGCATCTGTATATGAATATCCAAGCTTCTGCCTTTAACAAATTGCACATTTTTATCTTCTCAGGATAGTGCTCCTCAGATAGAACAGATGTACTAAGCAGAACCTAGCTCACCGCTGAGCACTGACGCGCTGACGCTCTTCACCCCGTACCCATGCGCAGGATTCTGTACTCACAGGGCTTCCCTTCCCAGGCTGCTCCTTCGATATCGCACCAGTTTGCTCCTCTAGACACGCAGTTGTCCGATGAATTTCGNTAAATCAAGATATTCTTTGAGAACTGCTTCTCCTCAGATAGAACAGATGTACTAAGCAGAACCTAGCTCACCGCTGAGCACTGACGCGCTGACGCTCTTCACCCCGTACCCATGCACAGGATTCTGTACTCACAGGGCTTCCCTTCCCAGGCTGCTCCTTCGATATCGCACCAGTTTGCTCCTCTAGACACGCAGTTGTCCGATGAATTTCGCACGATGGTTTTCAGCACACTGGCAATACCCTCTAGAGGTCCTGGTTACAGATCTGTATGTATGCACCCGTACTCTCCATGATGAGGGTAAAGTTCAAGTTCATTATGATATGTTAGGAATACAGAACCATTAGAAATGATCACAGATATCAGGAAGTAAGTGACACTGCTTCTTAGCAGACTGAGAATCCAATCTTTATTCTGAAAAATATTCTTTTCATTTAAAGAAGGTTTCTTTACTCAAGTCATCAAAATACTTCCTTCTGCTTAAACTCCCAGCAATTACAAACTCATGCAGGAGAGCAGTCTCTGGGGTTTCAGCACCTGCCCCTGACGCGCCCTTTGGAGTGCTCGCCCCAAACAAGACACAAGCCAGCGGGAGGCCCCAGCCTGCCGCGGCCACTTCCAGGGAGATGGACCGCGCACAGCCAGGCACCAGGCCACCCTGCCAGAGAGGCATCCAGCCCACCTCTGGCGCTGCGAGGAACGGGCGCCTCGGCTTCTGACACCGCCGTCTCCCTCCCACCTGCACTCTGCCTGAAGCCCTTCTCCACCAGGAAGGCTGCGGGGAGGGAGGGGTGAACGCGGGGTGTGCGCCACAGGGGAAGGGGCGCTGACCCGAGCCCAGCGGGGCTCCCAGCAGGAACCCAGCGGCCCAGGGAGGGGGCAGGCCTGCCAACATGGGGCACCAGTAGCCCCTCAAACTGTAGGTAAGGGGCAGGCAACCGGCCAGGCTTGCTAGCTCCCTCCTGCAGCCACACAGACAGGCCCAAGGGACCGACTGCAGTGCCTATCAGACCCAGAGGGGGCCTGGCACCCGGCCCACACACCCTCGGTCGGAAGCCAAGGTCTGAGCCTGGGTCCTGCGGAGAGATGCTGTGGCCCTCAGACCTGGGGGCAGGGAGCCTCCGCACCCCGCTCCCACCATCACGGCCATCTTCACCAGCAGGATGGGGGCGTCCTCACGCCCGCCCAGGCGAGCGGTGCGGACCACAGTGGCCTCGGGAGCCCCACGTGGGTGCCAAGTGCGGGTGTGGCCCCTCCAGCGCTTCCCCAAGACACGCGAGGGCTGTGGTCTCCACTGCTTACACTTTGGAGATAAGACAAAAATACAGACTCTCAAAAACAGTGCGGACTAGACATGTCAAATATACCCCCAAAGGTGCTCTGATTTTTGAATTTGTCAAATGTCAGTCAAATAGTTAAATATTATTTAAAAGAAAGTGTTGACCGTTTGAAAAAAGAATGTACTATCTCTTTTTAGTACACTTTACACTCAAATGTGTAAAATCTGTATGACTATTATCTAGGCCCTCTCTCTTTTATTCAAGGGCCTTATGCTCTTTGAAGGGATGGCATAAGCTACAGACATGTTATCACCACTACTTGTTCTCACTGTTACAACATAATCGGGCCTGCATTCTACTTAGTTGAACTAGTGACAATTTTTTAAATGTTTATTAGAAAACATAAATAATATTGACCTTTTTTTTTTTTCTGTGCCTGCACCACATGGCCTGTGGGATCTTAGTTCCCCAACCAGGGATCAAACCCAGGCCCTTAGAAACAAACATACAGAATCC
Source organism: Sylvicapra grimmia (assembly GCA_006408735.1). NCBI lineage: Eukaryota > Metazoa > Chordata > Mammalia > Artiodactyla > Bovidae > Sylvicapra > Sylvicapra grimmia. Next base: position 20,255 of record SJYH01001230.1, on the reverse strand, counting down.
TAACCACTGGACCACCAGGGAATTTCTGATATTACTATTTTAAATGGTAATGTTTTTTTAAAAAAAACCTCAGTAGTCAATTCAGCTGAGACTTGGACTCAGCAAAGTAACACTGTTTTCAATAATAACAATATTCTACTGTGTCAGGCCACCAAGCTGGAGAAACCTACAGCTTCTAAAAACAACTAGGGTTACAACCAGGACTGCCATTGTCAAGAATTCTCCCACCATCTCATAAAATTCTCTCAAAAACACACAAAAAATATTGGCATTTTGCTCGTGGTATAAATTCAGAGACTCAGGTGAAGTCCTCCACTTCTCTTGACTCCTACTGTGCGTGCAGACAGAAAGATGAGGCAGCTTCTCCGTCTATCAGCATGCCCACCCCACCCCGAAATGATAACCTTTCTCCTGTGATCTGTGTCCTGGACCCATATCCACGTGTCTGGAAACTGTTAGAATCCTCTCTGGTCTCCACGCTGACCGTGTCACGGATCAAGCACCAGAACGCCCTGGTGAGGCAGCCATCGGGGGTGGGGAGGCTCAGTCACAAGGGTGGGCCCTGGTCGCCCAGAACTGACCCTGGTACTTCCTCGTGTTTTGCTCAGACAACACTTAACTCAGATGCAAGTGTGGTGATCTGAACCTCGGCCTATTTTCAGGCAAACCCAGAAAAGGAGATTCAAGAAGACCCACGGTATTGACAAAGCAGACGTGCCTTTCCGGGATGGAAGACGGTTCGAGGCGGGAAGGCTGGTGGACCGCAGCTCAGGCTGCTTCTTCACCCACCACGTCCCCGTTCCCACTCACCACGGAGAGACTGTGCCTCCTCTCACTGGTCTGCCTCAGCCGCTGCCACTAAAATACCAGCTACTTCAGAGAACATACACATCGCTGAACTGGCTTCCAGCCGCACCTTAGGTTAATTACTGCTCTGAGCTGGATTAAAGCCACACCCCCAGATGGAAAAGGCATCAGCCTCCCAGGGCCAACTTCAGGGGCTGCTCCATCCATTTACGAGTTGACTACATTTCGCTGTTGGAGTCAGAATTGACTTGCACCATTAATGTGAAGTCCTTTCCCCTGTGGAAACCAGGTCAGTTTTTCTTCTGAAAATTCTTCCCCCCAAACAAACTTCCAAACACATCCTTTGTACTGTACATTAGACTGCAAAATGGGCTTTGAGAATCACCTGGGACAGAGACTGCCCACGTCACACAAGGGAAGCTTTATTCTTTCACCTCCTCAGGCAAGAATCAGGCCTGATCAGAAGGCGCCCTCCTTACCCGTCTGCTACTCTAAATATCAGCTTAGACGGAACCACTCTTAACTTTTTCTTATGAAAGTAACCCCTCCTTCCTCCCTTACTCTGAACTAGATTATCTGCTATGATGAGTCTGAAGTGAAAGCTAGCTTCTTCAGTGTTTGTATTGCTACATTCAAAAAATCTGATGGAAGCAGAGAGGCATCTGAGCAGAGGGCATGAACACAGGAATCCGTGAATGCTACGGCGGCACGGCACTCCTGCCGTCTTGGGCAGGGTTGGTGTCCAAAAACAAGTCATCCGTTTCTAAACATCAAAACTCCCTCTGAAAGGCCAACCAGATAATTGAACCCGACAGCCAGATCAAACCCCGGTTTGGAACATCCCTGCCCTCCTACGGACGTCCTGCTCTTAGGAACTGGAGGGCAGGTTCTGAGGGCACACAGGTCATCTGCCGGGACCTGCACGCTCGGGGCTGGCCCTGCCCCATCCCGGGCCAGCTGCTGGAGGAGGCCAGAGCCCAGGACCCAGGCCCAGCACCGGGCGTGCCCCAGCGTGCTTCTCAGCTGCTCTGGGCCTCAGGCCCCCGCCTGGGGAGCGCAGACAGAAGCACGCGCCCACCAGCGCTCTTCTGGGGCCAGCAGGCAAGCACGCGCACGGCGCTCCGGGGGCTGCGGAGGGGAGGCACGGGCAGGGCTGGGCCGCGGGACTCCCCTGCCTCCTGTCACTGGGATCTGCACACGGAACACACACCCAAAGAGAAGCGCGATTTCACGTGTGGTAATTTTTAATTGAATAGAGAAATCACCCCAGTCTGTTTTATAACTATGAGCTCATTTCCTCCAGCCCATCACACTCGTGAACTGCCCTCCTGGGAACCATTACTAGTCACACGAGGTTAAGAGGGCATGTCCTTGCGTTTTCTGAATTACAGCCGATACTCTGGCAAAATAAGTGAACCAAACGCTCCCTTATCCACCTCCACACAGGAGAGGCAACGCCAGGTTATCAGTGAAAACCCTCAGTGCTGGCCTCCTTTCTTCACACCTCACACGAAGGCCATTTTAAAGACAGATGGACACTGACGTTTCACAGCCAGCACTTCCAAGTCCAAAGTCCAGTTTCTTAGCCTAATGTGGGAGTCACTCACTTAGCAGCTTGGAAGCTGACTAACAAACAAAAATGTTACTTAATATGTGAACATAAGTGTTTCCAGGAGAACCGCACCTCTTCTCACTTCCTGCCCTAGATACTTAAACAGTGGTTGTGGCCAAGCTGTTAGAGAAGGCAGGAGTTAAAAGAAAAAATTTCCTCCTCCTCCTACAAGCTCTGTTTCCAGCCAGCAGAAAAGAGCATTGACTGTTTTCTGCTTCTCCGGTTTTCTGGCCTCTTATCAACCAAGATGTGAAAAATAAGTCCAGCTGGGTCTACATTTATGAAGGTCAGTTTAGACTAATGTGAAAACAGCTGCCAGGTGCTTTTATATGGCACAGAGGGTTATCTGCCACGAATTCAACTGTTTGCTTTCTCGGGAAATGGAACATCTAGTCAGAAGAGATAAGATAGGTTCTTAGCTAGCTGAGCCTCACCAGGCCTGCATCTACCGACACACATCTAGATGGAAGCCTCACCCACTTAAGCTTTTTTCCACCTCTCCACCCATAAAACATCCTTAAACTAGCAATATTTGCATATACACAGGCATATCTTAAATATCTGCCACCCAAAGCCTGAGGGTTCTTTTCAGTTTGGGTCCCATTTAATTACAAACATGTTTTCATTTAAAAATCTTGAAATTCTAAGGCATTGCTCAAAGAGGCTGTGGCGATGGAAACCCTTCTTAATAAGCCCGTGTGTCGTGACAGCCCAGCGGACCCCATCTCTCCAGACTTCACTCCTTCACTCCAGATCCCTCACTTCCAAAAATCCTAAGGAAAGGGGTGAATGACTGCATTTGCAAGTTAGGTAGCACTACATGTAAAACACAGAACAAAATAAACTCAGAATGTAGAAATTATTATCATGTAAAAGAGCCAATGATTGCCACAGGACTCATCAAACCACGTGCCCCGGGACGACGAGCCTGGGGCGGCACCCTGCCCGGGCTGCCGGCACCCTGCTGCCATTCTTCAGGGGAAGCCGGGGCTCCAGCCAAGCCTGCGCGTTTCATGGCATCCAGAAATTGTCAGTGGGGGCTGGCACCACCACCGAGGAAAAGAGAAAGAGGACTGTGACACACTGAGCACACCCCTGCACCTCCCCAGCGCACACACAGCTGATGATCCTGGTAACCAGGTGCGAAAGCAGATGAGCGTCTAAAAGGAGAGATGAGAGACGCCGAGATGCACAGCTGAGCTTCGCGCAGAGAGGAGGCCATCTGAGAACCGGGTTCACTCCCTGCACATCCTTCCTGAGCCTGATGCATTTAGCTGCCATCTCTGGACACGGGAGACAGCCACACCACCACCCCACCCAACGCCCCCGCATCTGTGGGGGCGCCCACTGTCGGCATCTCCCTCTCCCAGAAGCCGGAGGTTCTCCTTGTGCCCCAGTCCTGCCACACAGGGACACCAATCAGTACCTGGGGCTGCAGGGCCAGAGCAGGCGGCGGCGGAAACCACCGGCAGAGAAAAGGCTCACAGCTGGAGAGAAGGCCGCAGGCAGCGGGCTCTGGCTCGGGGGAGGAGCAGGCTGCTCACCACCATACAAGAGGCAAAACGAACAGCTCCGGACCCCAAGAAGCAAAGGTGGATCCGTGCTCTTGCGGCAGGAAGAACGCTTTGATTCAAAAATAAACCTCATGCCATCTAGGTGACGAAGCGCGCCGACCGCTCCGGCAGCGCTCCCCTCGGCTCCGTGTGGGCTCGCTGGTGAGGGAGAGACACACGTGGGCAAACCCAGAGGCAAAGACAAAGGAGAAACAGAAACGGGCGCCCATCTCCAAAGCCAGGCAGGGCTGACTGCACTCTCCAAGCTAGACTTGCACAAAAGGTGGACTCTGTCCTTTAGCAAATGAGATTCGTGCTTCTTTAGCAAAAAAGGAAGATCTTTAACACGTACGTCTGCCTTTACATGTGGGGGCTGCCAGAGCAGGTTCACAAACTAGCCTCCCCATAACTGAAGAATGATTTAAAGACCAAAGGCTCAAGTTCACAGCAGCATAATGGACAAAGTACTGAGCACCCGAACAAAAGGGTCCTAAAATCACAGAGAATGGCAGAGCGAGGAAGAAACAAAACCCAAAGACAGAAGGGAATTGCTAAGCTGCCCAGGACAGCGCCACCTGAGAGCAGAGGTGTTCTGGCCCCAAGCAGAGCGGAGTCAGAGCCTTGAGAAGCGGCGCCTTATTCCTGCCCGTGCACCTCTGATCACCGCGTCGTAAATAATAGGCCGCCATTTGCCATAAGGGAGCCTTCCGCACCAGAAAGACACGGGCAGAACAGGTGCCGAAGGTCAGGAGGCTAACGCGATTAAGGGGGAGAGGGCGTCCTTGAGGAAAGGGAGCAGTGAGATGTCCACGGTCACTGAGATGCTGCCAACAGTTGCTGTGAACTGTGGCACGTGGCTCAGAGCAATGAACATACACTCAGACGTGGTGGTTTTGTCAGTCCAGGGTTTCAACAAGAGCTCCTTCACTGTTTAAATGTGAAAAGGCCCCTAATTCAAGGCAAGGCATCCTCTGCAGAAAGAGCTGGCCTCGGGTCTTGGTGAGTCCTAGACTCTAGGACTCAACTGAGGAGGCAAATGTGTATCGCCTTGAACCGTGTGTTCTATAGACCTTAACCTGAAGCTGAGTGTTAACAGTTAAATAAATAAATAGGCATAGGCGGCAGGGCTGGGACCAGGTCTATGGTCTCTGGGTGCATCTTTCCTTGTCCATCATTATCTGGAACACTGCAGCTGCTGTGACCATTATGTCCAAGATCCAGACAGTTGAGAAGGAGAAGCATGGCAGCATGTGCCTTTCACGGGCGACCGTGGTCCCCCTGCACCATCTGGAGACCGTGCCTGTGAACCTGAGGACACCGCAGCAGCCCCTGGGTGAGGATGGTGCAGGGAGAGAGGGCTGAGTGCACAGGACGTTGGGAGTCTATGTGGGTAGGCGGGGCTACATGCAGCCCCAGGATGGGTCCCCCAGTGGGGAGACGGCAATTCCATCTGGCTATCTGTGCACCCCGCTATGGTAGTGTCCAATCATTCCGGGATCCAGCAGGCTACAGCAATTAGCTGGAGTCCCTGAGACAATTCAAAAAGGTCTGGGCCCCTAAGGTTGACCCACACCAAGACTGTGTTCAGGAGGCTCCCTAGAAGCACATCAAGAACAGAGGGGGAATAAAGCTCTCCTTAACGATACAAGTCGACTTTGCTGGTAGTCAGAACACCACTGCTGTGTCGGCCGCGCTGTCCCAGGCAGCTCAGCGATGCTCTTCTGTTCACTTACGTCTGCCTTTGGGTTTTCCTTTGCTCGCTCCCTGAGCCACCCCCTCCTTCCTCCTTTCTCTACCATTTCTGAAAGTGGTAGAGATTTTCAGCTTGCGATGAACGGGCAGTTACAACGGAAACAGAATAGCTGGGGACCAGCCTTGCCTTCACCCCATGGAAACTGCCCTGCCTGGAACACCGAGTGGCCAGTGTCAGCTGACCCTGGTTCTCCCTGACCGTGTGTGGAGGGCGGTGTCGGGAGAGCTGAGCAAACAGCTCTCACAGGAGGTGACATGCCAGTTCCGGCCAGACGAAGGAAGGAGCCCAGCCCAGCTAAGGCTGGCCGCACACGGCCAGGCCTCCGGGGCTGCTCGGGGGCAAGGTCCCGGAGGTCACGGCAGAGTGCGGGGCCGGGGCGCGAGCCTCCCGGGCGGGGCTCAGCGGGGCAGGCTCCCCTGGGCCCGGGGTGGCTCGGTGGGGGGGAGCGGCTGGACGACGGGGCCGCCAGGTGCGAGGACCAGCCTCGCTGTTCCCCCCAGGACCTCCCCGGGCAGGCGAGGACCTCCTCCCGGGCGGCGCTGGCCTTCCCCGCGCTCGCTGTCCGCAGGCCGGGGCTGCGTGTGCGCCCAGGAAAGCCAAGGCGGCGCCGAGGGCCCGGGACCCGGGGCGGCCGTGCCCACCCGTGTCGGCAGTCCGCGGTCTCCGGGGCGGCGGCGCCCGGGGGCGGCGGGGCGAGGCCCGGGCCGGCTCTGCCCGCAGCCCCGCCACAGGCGCCCCTCTCGCCTCAGGGGCCCGGGGCCGGAGCCCGCGGACCCGCCTC
>SJYH01001230.1:0-12426 GCA_006408735.1 Sylvicapra grimmia | reverse complement strand
AGCTCAGAGCCCCGGGCCGCCGGCGCCTCCTCGCTGCGTCTCCCGGCCCGCAGACCCCCCGCCCCCGCTCACACCCCACGGCGGGGCCTGAGTCGGAGCGCCGGCAGCGCGGGCAGCGCGGGCCTGCCCGGAAGGGGGCCGGGGCTCCTGGGGAGGGGCGCCGCGTGGGGCTGTGGGGGTCCTCCGCCTGGGACCGAGAGGCCGTGGGAGCCTAACCTGGGGTCAGCGGGGACGGGCCCGCGGCCGCGGAAGCCGCGCCGGTCTGCCAGGTCGGGATTCCGCAGCAGGACCCCGGGCCGAGGTGGAGTCTCCGGAGGCTCTTCCCTCGCCCTGCGGTCCAGCGGGGCGCTGGGGACCGTGTTCCTCCCCAGGAGGCCTTCTCTCTAAAGACCTGGGCACCGCGTGTGGGTTCCTTCAGCAGATGGGGGCTCTGTGTGTGTGTGTGTCACAGAGAAGTGAGGTGTGTGCATGAGTGTGTGTGTGTCAGAGACAAGTGTGTGTGTGTGAGGTAGGGTGTGTGCATGTGTGTGTGTCTGCCTATGAGAGAGAGAGGTGGGCTGTGTATGTGTGTGTGTGTCAGAGAAGTGAGGTGTGTGCATGCATGTGTGTGTGTGTGAGAGGTGGGCTGTGCGTGTGTCTGTGTGTTAGAGAGGTTGGCTTTGTGCGTGCATATGTGTGTGTGTATGAGAGAGAGGTGGGTTGTATGCATGCGTGTGTGTGTGTGTGTTAGAGAGGTGGGCTGTGTGAGTGCATATGTGTCTGTGTGTGTCAGAGAGAAGTGAGGTGTGTATGTGTATGTATCTGTGTGAGAGAGTGATGGGCTGTGTGCGTGTGTGTCTGTGTGTCAGAAGTGAGGTGTGTGTCAGAAGTGAAGTATGTGTGTACATGAGTGTGTATGTCAGAAGTGAGCTGTGTGCATGTCTGTGTGTACTCAGATGTGTGCGTGCATATGTGTCTGTGTGTCAGCAGTGAGGTGTGTGCATGTGTACTCAGGTGTGTGCATGTGTCTGTCAGCAGTGAGGTGTGTGCGTGCGTGTCTGCTTCTGTACTGAGGTGTGTGCGTGCGTGTCTGCTTCTGTACTGAGGTGTGTGCGTGCATGTCTGCTTCTGTACTAAGGTGTGTGCATGCATGTCTGCGTGTGTCAGCAGTGAGGTGTGTGCATGCGTGTCTCCTTCTGTACTGAGGTGTGTGTGTGTCTGCGTGTGTACTCAGGTGTGTGCGTGCGTGTCTGCGTACTCAGTGAGGTGTATGCGTGCATGTCTGCGTGTGTCAGCAGTGAGGTGTGCGCGTGCGTGTCTGCTTCTGTACTGAGGTGTGTGCATGCGTGTCTGCGTGTCTACTCAGGTGTGTGCGTGCGTGTCTGCGTGTGTCAGCAGTGAGGTGTGTGCATGCGTGTGGCTGACTGTGCCCTCACACCCTGCCCGCTCGGCCCTTGGCGACCTTGGCTCCCTGGCTTGGCCCCGGGTCAGCTGTGCCCGTGGCCCTCCCCACAGCCTCCCCGCCCAGACGAGGCGGGGCTGTGCGGGCACCGGGGTGGCCGACAGCTGGACTGGTCCCGCGGACAGGGTTGAGTGCTAGGCCCGTCCGCCTCCCCCCGCACCCCACGCCTGGGCCCAGAGGCAGCGCGTCTGTCCCCCCGGCCTGGCAGGCCGGGCCCAAGTCCTGTCCTGCCTTTGACCAGGCGGCCTCGGGGCGGCCCCTGAGAGTGCCGTCTGCCTGCAGGGGTCTCCTCCCCCGGCAGGACACGTCCACTGTGCTCCCAGCGCCGTTCCCTCCTCCTGTGCGTCCCCCAGAGGCTGGAGAGGGCGTGGAGTGGGCTTCTCGGGGGCGGCAGTGAGCTCGCGATCCTCTGCAGCCGGGCCTGCATCAGCCCCGTGCGCCCTCTGCCGCTGGACACACCCCTGGGGTGAAGGGCTCAAGGGGGTTGTCCCTCAGCCCTGCGGAGCACCCCACGGCCGCCATGGGATCTCCCGGGGCTGAGACCCAGCCCCGGGGGCCGGAGGCACACCTGTCTTGATGTTCGGAGAGCCGGCTGTGCCGCACTCGCTGGCAGAAACGTGGAGAAGACAAGAATAGGACCAGGCAGGTAGCAGGGGGAGCGCGTGGGTGACAGGGTCAAGCGGTTCTGAAGCGTGAGTGAGGGTGAGAGCCGCTCCACCGTGCCCGACTCTGCGACCCCGTGGACTGTGGAATTCTCCAGGCCGGAGCACTGGAGTGGGCAGCCTTTCCCTTCTCCAGGGGATCTTCCCAACCCAGGGATCAAACCCTGGTCTCCCACACTGCAGGCGGTCTTTACCGCTCAGTGTCCAGCAACGTCCTCAACGCCAAGGGGCCTAGGTCTACCTGTCCCGTGGACGGGCCTCCATCAGCAGCAAATCCGAGGGCACGCACAGGCAGGCCGTGGTGAAGGGCCCAGGGGAGCCAGGCACTCCGAGCCCGCACCCTGTGGGGGCTAGCCTCTGGGGCTGTGGCGCTCCCTCCGTGTGGCTACGCGGGCTTCAGGGAGGGCCCGGGACTGTTCCTTCCTGTCTTGTCTGCCTGCGTGCTGCAAATGGTGGTTTCCAGAAACAGGTCCTGCTTCATCCCGGGGCCGGCTCTAGGACTGACGGTCCCAGCAACAGTCAGAGGGCAAAGGCCCCGAAGCGGAGCGTGGGGACCAGACCCAGAGGAGGGGCCGCAGGGAAGCTGCAGTCATAGCCCACGGGGAGAGGCGCGGACCCGCGGGAGGGCAGGACCCGAGCAGGCAGACCGTGCCGGCCCTGCCCCACCTGGCACCGGCTGCACTCTGCCACTGGGAGCAGGCAGAGCAAGCTCCCGGGGCAGACGGGGACCTGAGGCCGGAGCAGGGAAGGAAACCTCGCGGGGCAAGAACGGGGCCGGCCCCGAGGCAGCCCGACTTCCCGCAGGCGGGACGGTGCGCACAGCCCTTTCTGGGGTCCCAAGGGGGAGGTGGTCACGACAGGAAGCCTCTGCCGGGCCCTGACACATAGGGACGGACGCGTGTGGGTGCCGTCGAGGACACGGGTGTGTGAGCACACGTCAGTGCTGTCAACGGTGCACGAGCGCACGTCTGTCCAGTGTGTGCAGCGCACACCCACACAGGCGCTCGCCTCCTGAGCCCCGCGGGCGGGGCAGTGTCTCCCACGCGCACTCACGTTCCGTGCCTTTCCTGCTGCCACGCCTGCGGGGCCTGTGGGTGGCCCGGTCCTGTGCTGCACAGTGAGAACACAGCTGCAGTCACGGGTCAAGGAGTGACTGTAACATCTTCAAGGCCCCTGAGCCACATGTCCCTCGGGTCTCCTGCCCAGCCGAGGACCAGGCAGAGGGGCACTCCCCCAACGAGTGGGGCTCAGACCCCGGCCCCGCGGCCTTGGCACTGCCGAGTGGAGACAGAGGAGATGGCTGGCAAACCCGCCAGCCAGCGCTCTGGACTTGCTCAGAGCTCACCAGCCTAACCATGATGTTATTGGCTCCTGAGAGCTATCAGGACGGGGAGCCGGGCCTCTTGCTCTCTGTGTGGAGACCATGGCCCAGCGGCGGGGCATCCACCGGGACGGAAGCGTGGGAGCCTCTGGGAGGCGGGCTCCTTCGTGGAGCCCAGGCCCTCAGCCAGGTCAGCAGCACCGACGGGGTCTTCCCTCGCGTCGGCAAGTGCCCGGCGTGCTAGGCTGGGATGCCCGCTGGGCTGCTCCTCAGCCAGGACCCCTCTTCAAAGCAACAGCAATGGAGTGGGCTTCCAGGAAGCAGGCCACCCGTGTGTTGGCGGGCGCCTGAAGCAGGAGTGACAGACAACCCCAAGTCACTTGCCTTAGTTTGGCCGACACTCCGCTCAGCTGTGATGAAATTCGAACTGTTGACGGATTCGGTCAGAACTGCCTTTGGCCACTTCCAGCCGGCAGGTCTTCATCGCACACACACAGCCTGCTGCTGCTGCTGCTAAGTCGCTTCAGTCGTGTCCGACTCTGTGCGACCCCATAGACAGGAGCCCAACAGGCTCCCCTGTCCCTGGGATTCTCCAGGCAAGAACACTGGAGTGGGTTGCCATCTCCTTCTCCATTGTGTGAAAGCGAAAAGTGAAAGTGAAGTCGCTCAGTCGCATCCGACTTCCAGCGACCCCATGGACTGCAGCCTACCAGGCTCCCCCCATCCATGGGATTCTCCAGGCAAGAGTACTGGAGTGGCCTGCCATTGCCTTCTCCGCACACACAGCCTGGGTCTGTCTAAACCGTGAATCCAGTGTGAGCCATCAGATGCAGAAGGTGGGCTGCCAGACCCCCAGGAGAGACGCCTCTAACGGGCCCGCGGCTGCCAGCCCGTGACCCCCTCAGAGCCCCTCGAGGCGGGGGGAGCACTCCGCATCCTGCTGCTGCAGAGGCTGCCAGCTCAGCTCAGGATGGGCCACCACTGCCTGCCGCCGAGTGCGCTCTCGTCCCGCCCAGGGGACAGCTCTGCCCCACGGAGTCCTGCCAGCTCCAGGACACAGCCCAGAGTGGGAGACAGGACCTGCACCCCAAAGCTCAGAGCACTCAGGGTGAGCACGAGAGGGCTGAGCACTCGGAGGATTCCAGAGCCCCGGAGGTGGGCGCAGCAAGAAGGGCCTCCGGCTGGGAGCGATGAAGCCCCAGGGAAGGGACCTGCCTTGACTCCATGTGTGACGACAGGTCGGAGGCCTTCCGTGAGTGGGGCAGCAGGAAGGAGTGGGGAGGACTGGCAGGAAGTGTCTTCATCCCCTCCTGCTCACCCACACACTGTCACACGCGTGGGCGCAGTGCTCAGCGTTCCCCTCCTGCTCACCCACATACTGTCATCACGCGTGGGCATAGTGCTCAGCGTTCCCCTCCTGCTCACCCACACTCTGTCGTCACGTGTGAGCGTATTTAGTGTTCCCCTCCTGCTCACCCACACTCTGTCGTCACGCGTGGGCGTAGTGCTCAGCGTTCCCCTCCTGNTTCCGTGTTGTGTGTGCTAAACCCGCTCCTCTCGTGAAGCCCCACCCTCCCAGCGCCCCACGCTCCCCATCTGAGACGCTCCCTGTCTTCCAGGCACACATATAGGAATTTCTCTAGGGCATATGCCTACATCAGGATTTTCTGAACTATTTTGACCCAATAAAAACTGAATAACATTTTTCCACAAACTGCATTACTTCACACATTGTTTCACACAAAAGAAAACCTGACTGAAGGCTTACATGTGAATTAAAAAGCAAATTAACCTCTTCCCACTAAGAAAACAAACACCAAGGTCCCTTTTAGAGTTCAGTGCTACAAAAATCCCAGGAGCTACTTCTCATCTTGCACAAACTCTCCCAGGAATAAAGACAGAACACTCCTCAGTTCACTTTATGAGGCTCGACTCTTCTAGAAACTAAACCAAGGGCGAAAAAGAAAAGAAAGGACATTCACCAATATAAACCATGGCTCAGTAAAGCAGCAAAGGTCTTCAGGGTCTCAGGTGCAGAGTTGGCTGTGACACGCAGCCCGCCTCAGCCTGCAGACGCCCCGCGGGGAGGCCTCCCCTCAGCACCGCCGCTGCGCAGGCCATTCTTGGAGGGGCAGAGGCCCTGCGCCATCGGAACTGCCCGCCTTCCTGCTGGGGCTGAGATTAAATGTGCGCGCATTCAGCGCAGCGCCCAGGACGCAGGCTGCCGGCCTTGGACCGAGCCAGGGCCACTGGGACCTGAGCGCAGAGACCCCAGTAACGGGGGCGCTGAGATGGAGTCAGCAGGATGCAGCCAGGGCGGCTCTTGGGAAGAAAAGCTGGCTCAGCGTCGGGCTGGATGACTGGGTCTCTGTGCCAGGCACATAGTCTCAGGGCCCCGTCCATGCCCGGGGGCAGGGCGCGGCTGTGCGGCCCCCTCCCAACACCCACCTGGCCCCGCCATGGGTCTCACCGCTGCCCCTGGCGGAGAGCCAGGCCTGGCCTAGAACTCAGCCCTTGTCCCTGGAGGGGGAAACACGCCCTAGTATTTATTAATCAAGTGCACAAAAAGTTGCCACCACTTTATTACTCAGAGCTTGCAAGCAATATTATACATAAAAGTCATTTATATAACAATCGGGTTTGCTAGAAAATTGTCTTTTTTCCATGCACTGGGGGTTTCTGCACCAATGCCACCCAGAGCCTGGGAGATCAGATGCACCCTTCGTGCAGGCACGCCACAAAAGCGTAAGGACCTGTGAGTCTTCCACTCACTCCCACCCCAAAGCAGCCCTGCCGCTCCTCTATTCTATGGGTTACTAACGTTAAAAAGGCTAGAAAAATACAGTCATCTCACTTTCTGTAAAGTCCTTTTCCTCTGTTCTTACATGACCAAGACGTTGGCTTGGTTATGAATTCAAAAGTGCTCCCAAGGTCCTTGATGAGGATTCGTAGAGAAACCTGAAACAGAGAGAGAGAGTCAGCGGCAGAAACGCGCCCACACGTCCACAGCGCGGACGCAACACGGTCTGCAGCAGACAGAGCGAGGGCGGGGCGGCCAGGGCCCCGGTTGGCGGAGCGAGGGAGACCCGCGGTGCCGCCACGACTGGCCGCCTGGGGGGAGCTGCCCCGCCCCAGGGCAGGCGGAGCACCGCGCAGGCCGCGCTCGCCCCGGACAGACGGACAGACAGACGGAGCCCCCCGGCAGCAGTGCGGCCGCGCGCCCCTCCCACGCCCACGGTCAGCGGCCCGCCTCCGGGAGCGAGGCCGCCTCCCCAGCCGCGCGTGACGCACACCGCTTCCTCCATCGCCCGCGACCCGCACACCCTTGCCCTCCCAGCCCTGCACCCCCGTCCCGGGACGCTTGCTGGGCGCTCACAGATGCGAGGCCGCTTGTANAGCACCCCGGCGGGCCCGCGCTCGCCCAGGACAGACAGACAGACAGACGGAGCCCCCCGGCAGCAGTGCGGCCGCGCGCCCCTCCCACGCCCACGGTCAGCGGCCCGCCTCCGGGAGCGAGGCCGCTTCCCCAGCCGCGCGTGACGCACACCGCTTCCTCCATCGCCCGCGACCCGCACACCCTTGCCCTCCCAGCCCTGCACCCCCGTCCCGGGACGCTTGCTGGGCGCTCACAGATGCGAGGCCGCTTGTAGCCCCTGGCCTTGCTTCTCCCTGCCCTGAGCTCCTTCAGAGGGTGTGGGCCAGCCAGCCTCTGCGTCCCTGCGGACACGAGGCACGATCTGGGCCCCAAATGGCCTCTCAGCCTGTCCCCTCTTCAGCCCGGAGCTGTCACGGGCACTTGGGCCTGCCTGGGTCCTGCCCCGAACAGTATCAACACAGGCTCAGGGTAACTGGACATTTTCTAGTAGCCACGTTCAGAGAGATCAGGAGAAATCAGGTGAAATTCAGGAAATACAGCTGGCCCTTTAACAACACAGGGGTTTGGGATGTCAACCCTCTGCGAAGTGGAAAATCTGAATATAACTTAGCCCTCTGAGAACGCGGCTCCCCACATCCACAGATTCAGCCAGCCAGGACAGGGCAGTCCCAGAGTATTTAGCCCGGAGATACCTGCATACAAGTGGACTCACACAGTGCAGACCTGTGCTGTCCAACAGCCAACAGCGTATTTTACCTAACTCCATACACCAAAGGAAGTCGACCTGGAACCAACACAGCGTCGCTGACCCAGCTCAGGGCCCCCTGCACACCAGCAGCGGAGCCTGTGCGTTTCCACAGCAGGGCCACATCTCCAGTAAGACTCACGTGTCCCAGTTTTCACAAGGGGCCACGTGGATGCCAACACAGGAAAGTTTTTAAGATGTTTCTTTGTCTCAAAATTCAGGAGTTTGGTTCAGACTCAGGTGTGCTGCTGTGGCGGAGCTCCGCCCTTGGCACGTGGTCGCTGTGTGCCACTGCCCGCCCCCATTACCAGGCAAGTGAGCACGCGACCACTGGTGGCCCACTCAGCCGCCGGCCAGCGCCGTGGCGGCTCTGCCCACAGCAGTCAACTGTCAGTGACCAATGGCGAGTGGTCCNCCCCTGCACACCAGCAGCGGAGCCTGTGCGTTTCCACAGCAGGGCCACATCTCCAGTAAGACTCACGTGTCCCAGTTTTCACAAGGGGCCACGTGGATGCCAACACAGGAAAGTTTTTAAGATGTTTCTTTGTCTCAAAATTCAGGAGTTTGGTTCAGACTCAGGTGTGCTGCTGTGGCGGAGCTCCGCCCTTGGCACGTGGTCACTGCTGTGTGCCACTGCCCGCCCCCATTACCAGGCAAGTGAGCACGCGACCACTGGTGGCCCACTCAGCCGCCGGCCAGCGCCGTGGCGGCTCTGCCCACAGCAGTCAACTGTCAGTGACCAATGGCGAGTGGTCCTGCTCAGCCACTGGTTGGCACCGCAGTGATTCCCTTAAGGGACCACCTGTCCGTGAGGGACCGTGAGTGCTGATTCAACCAACTGTCGATGGTGGCTGTTGGGTGGCAAGCGAGGCAAGAGGCGGGCCCCGGCCTTGTCCCTGGTGCCCCGGCTCACCCCACCTTGGGCCAGCAGGTTATCTGGGGCGCCAGAGCCCTCGCCAAGGCTGCCCGCCAGCCGTGGCCCAGACCTCAAGGCAGTGGTGAGCCTCACCCGTGCCTGGGTCTGCACCCTCGCGGCGGCGGTGGTCTGCATGGACGCAGTCTGCAGGAACTGCACCCCCGCCCCACTGCCCCCGCTTCGGCCGCCTGAGGAGTCAAGTGTCGGTTGGGTCCCGAGCGCCTGGCTCTCTCGGGGATGAGAGCTGAGCAGGGTCTGGGGACGGCCCGGCCCTGAGGGAGCCACCAGCTGAGCCTGGACTGTGGCCTCGGAGGGTGACCTGAGTGTCCTGGGACCGTGCCCTTTCTTGTCAGAACAGAGAAGAACATTCGTGTGGTGGAGATTTACCGGAACTTTGCTACCTGACCGTGACCCGACCTCAAGGACAAAGGATCTGACGCCGACAAGTCTGCCACAGCCAACCATAGCCCCTCAGCTTGCCTAGACAAGGGCTCTGCTGACAGGTTTCGGGGAGTCTGGGGTTCCTGCGGCGTGAGCCACGCATCTCCGCGACCCTTTCTCTGCCCCGCACGCGCCGTCTTGGTATTGCTTGCCCGCGCTGTGCTTGGGCCTGTGGGCTTCTGTTAAGATCATTTTTTCTCCAGTCTCACCTAAAGTTTACTTACAGAAACAACAACAAAAAAGAACCTTGAAAAGTGCATATGTCTTTAGCCTGCCATGAAAACCCTCTCCCACCGGTGGCTGCACGGCCGCCTCCCCTCGGGCCCTCCTCCGCAGCGGTGCCGGTCCCGCTCTGGGTTGCCCTGCATGGAGGCCGTCTGGACCCCCGAGGAGCGGAGGCTCTGGTTCATCAGCTGTGTTTCCAATGAAGGGCTTTTAGTTCGGGCTGCAGCTGATCTTCCCTTTAAAGGCTCCCATCGGCGTCTGGCTGGCCCAGCCCTGCTGCCTCACCGACGGCTGCCTCTCACTGCTCCACCGCCGCACACGTGCCGTCCCAGGCGTCTGCGCCCTGGGGATGCTGCGGGGGGTGGAGGCAGCAGACGGCGGGCAGCACGGAGCCCACGGAAACCACCAGCACAGCAGCACACAGGTGTCTGCTCCCGGGACACACGGGCACCTGGCTCTCCCGGCCGGCGAGGCTCTGAAGGTGCAACGAGACAGCACCCAACGGACCAGTCAACAAAACCCTGACCCCCTGCAGAGACCGGGGTGTCTGCTCAGAAAACACTCACTTCCCAATTAACGCCCCACTGCCTTAAGTTCTAACTAGACCAAAGGGCTCCTAGAGCCTTGAAGACAAACCTGCCTTAATGTCTCTATGCTGACAAAAATAAATAATATTGAAAAATATAGTCTTAAATCTTAATTGCATATCTTCCATTAGATTGATCTTTATGTTTCGGTTTTTAGGTTCTTCTTTTCCCTCAAACACTGGTTTTTCTACAGTGTGCTTCCTGAATATTTAAGAAGGAAGCCAGTATTTCAGCCTCTACCTATTTGCTTTTTTAGGACCTTTCCTCCTTAAAGGGAATAATTCTTTCCTGCCCTCTGTGTATCAGCTCAGCAGAGGAAACTGCGTGTAGCTCTAGAAACAATGAATAAACAAAACAGTACATTTTGTTGTTTAGTCACTGAGTCCAACTGACTCATGATTCTTGTCAGGGGCTCAGCCATTACCCCTCCAAATATTACACACCTGTTTTTAAATTCTAGGAATATTCTTTTCTTTTCCATAGAGGAAGTTCTGAACTTCTAGGGCCTTTTTTCTGTCAATGTTAACTAATAACACAATTCAAGTACTCGCCCTGAACGTCTGTGCAAGTGAAAATGTCCCTCAGAGCAGTTCATACCATACTACTATTCAAAAAACTGTCCTTACAGGTGGTATTTCTAACGAAGAAATCCTGTAAGAGGCTCGCATTTCTGAGGTTATGACTATGTCCTATGACAATTACTTGTCATTGTCTGGTGTGTAATGCTCACAGCCTTACTGAGTATCTGCACTGCCCAGGTGTTGAAAGCCATACCGCCTGCAACGCGCCCGATCTCGTCTGGTCTTGGAAGCTAAGCAGGATCGGGCCTGGTTGGTACTTAGATAGGGGATAACCTGGGAACACCGGGTGCTGTAGGCTTTTTGCTGCCCTCTCCTGGCTTCCCAGGCGGGTCAGTGGTAAAGAATCTGCCTGCCAATGCAAGAGACAAGGGTTGAACCCTGGGACAGGAAGCTCCCTTGGAGAAGGAAACAGCTACGCACTCCAGTGTTCTTGCCCGGGAAATCCCATGGACAGAGGAGCCTGGTGGGTACAGTCCACGGGGTCACAAGGGAGTCAGACACAACTGAGCGACTAAAGGGCGACAGTGTTTTCAGAAACACACGCGCTCCTCAGTTTCCTCCACACCAGAGGCTCACGCTCCTCTTCCCCACAGCCGCAGAAATAAAACAGGCTCGTAAAACACAGGGTCTGCTGCTTTCTCCCTCACAGATCCTTCTTAAACTGCGCAGGAAACAGTCAGCAGTCTCCAAAATAAAGCATGCAGCTGAACGCGTGTGCCTGGCGGATGGCCAGGACGCGCCAGCCCCCGCCTCCAGTGCCCGGCGGCCTGTCACCAGGCACGGCGCCAAGCAGGTGGGCAGGGCCGCTGGAGGGCTCCCCACGAGGCCCCACCTTCGCCGGGAGGCCGGGCCGCGGGCCCCGGCCCTTCAGGCCCGCCTCGGTGCCTGCCGGCTGGGGGAGCGCACGGCGCGGCGCGGCTCGCCTGGCCCCGCAGCTCTCAGCCCGGCCTGCGCGCGAGCTCCCAGGGCCCAGACGGGCAGCGCCCCCCAGGGCCTCAGGGCCTCGCCCTCCCGGGAGCCAGGGTCGGCCTCGGGCTGCAAGCCCTGCCCAGTGGGAGCACGGCTCCCCCACACTCCAGCGCTCACTACGACCCTCCCGCCCCAGCCCAGCACACCGGCCCGGACGGGAGCGCGACCGGGAGCTCAGGCTGTCCCGTCACCGTGGGGTTTCTGCCTCCTTAAAACACCACGAACACTCGAAAAATGTTCACCAAACGAGGCTCGGGAGCGTCTTAATACCTCACAAAATGGCTTCCGTGGAGAAAAGCATTGCTAGACAAAAAGATGGGCCTCTCACAAAAGTAAGAGGGTCAGCTCATCAAGAAGATACAGCAGTTCCAAACTCACATGCTCCTAATATCAGGATGCTGCTGCTAAGTCGCTTCAGTCGTGTCCAACTCTGTGCGACCCCATAGACGGCAGCCCACCAGGCTCCCCCGTCCCTGGGATTCTCCAGGCAAGAATACAGGAGTGGGTTGCCATTTCCTTCTCCAATATCAGGATAACAAAACATATAAAGCAAAACCCCTCTGTCAAAAACAGACAGACAGATCCAGCAAGCAGAATATCAGTAAAGACAGAGATGAACTCACCACCACCAACAGGATATAACTGCCGTTCAGACACGCCTTCACCCAACAACAGTAAAACATGCGTTCTTCTCAAGCTCATATGGAACACTCACCAAGATAGATCACATATTAGGCCATAAAACACACCTTAATAAATTTAAAAGAATAGAAATCCATACAGTGTCTTCTCTCAGATAACATGGAATTAAACTAGAGATCAATTACAGAAAAATAACTGGAAAATTGCGAGATTAAATTATACACTTCTAATGGACAGGGAGGCCTGGCGTGCTGTGATTCATGGGGTCGCACAGAGTCGGACACGACTGAGCGACTGAACTGAACTGAACTGAAAGAACACATAGGGCAAAGAAGAAATTTTAAGAGAAATTTTAAAATATTTTTAACTAAGTGAAAATGTAACATAGAAATTTGTGTCATGCAGCAAAAGCAATGCTTAATGGGTAATAATAATTTGTAGCACCAACTGAATATATTAGAAAAGCAAGAACATCCAAAATCAGTAATTAGGCTTCTACCTTAGGAAGCCAGAAAAAAAA
>SJYH01001229.1:185185-198644 GCA_006408735.1 Sylvicapra grimmia | reverse complement strand
AATTGATCAGTTTGCTGCTATATTTATATAATTAATCCAGTTTGCTACTATATATATACATATACACTATATATATCATTAATCCAGTATATTATATATATAAATTCTTCATTTAGGGACTGTGATAACCTTTTATAATATAAAATTATTGTATATAAATATTGAAACTATATGCTTTATTCTTCCACATATTTTGTGGAATATTTTATAGTATGAATCATTGTGAGTAAGAAATGCCTTCTGTCTTCTCAGGAACTTCAGACTACTCATGATCTCGCTCTTTAAAAAGAAATATAATTTATTATAGTCTTTTTATCGCATGATTTTTTACTACCTGTCCATCAACCTTTCACTCCCAACGAGAAGTTCTTACTGCTTGTAAATGAGCTTAAATTTACTCCTAATTATAAAGCAAAACTCTTAACCATCCCCTCCACTGCCTCCCCATCTCTCTTCTGTCTCATATTTGCACCCTCGTGAGGGCTGTTTCTGTTTTGACTCCATTGCCTCACCTTTCACACCCTTTCTCTTCTAATCCAGTTCTTCTCAGCTATCAACATTATACCACACTACTGATGCTTCTCAGGACTTCCCAGCTGGTGCTAGTGATAAAGAACTTAGCTACCAATGAAGGAGCCATAAGAGACTCAGGTTCAATCCCTGGGCCAGGAAGATCCTCTGGAGGAGGGCATGGCAACCCACTCTAGTATTCTTGCCTGGAGAATCCCTTGGACAGAGGAGCTGATGGGTTACAGCCCGTAGGGTTGCAAAGAGTGAAACACGACAGAAGCAACTTTGCAGGCACACACTGATGCTCTTAAAGGTAGGTGTTCTTAACTCCAGGTTCACAGACCTCAGGAATTCATGGAAATAATTTAAAGATCCATGATTGGGGAGAAAATTGTATCTTTATTTTCATTAACATCATATTGAAATATAGTCCATCCTCAAGTGGTGAATATAGGCAACAAAATACAAAGGAATTAGCATCACTTGTACTTTTGCCATGAATCAGAGACATATTTATGTTACATTACAGTTGTTGCAGATATCTCAAAATATCACTTCAGTTCAGTTCAGTTGCTCAGTCTTGTCTGACTCATTGCAACTCCATGGACTGCAGCACGCCAGGCTTCCCTGTCCATCACCAACTCCCAGAGCTTACTCAAACTCATGTCCATCGAGTCAGTGATGCTATCCAGCCATCTCATCCTCTGTGGTCCTCTTCTCCTCCCGCCTTCAATCTTCCCCAGCATCAGGGTCTTTCCCAATGAGTCAACTCTTCACATCAGATGGCCAAAGTATTGGAGCTTCAGCTTCAGCATCAGTTTTTCCAATGAATATTCAGGACTGATTTCCTTTAGGATGGACTGATTGGATCACCCTGCAGTCTAAGGGACTCTCAAGAGTCTTCTCCAGCACCACAGTTCAAAAGCATCAGTTCTTTGGTGCTCAGCTTTCTTTATAGTTCAACTCTCACACCCATACTTGACTACTGGAAAAACCATAGCTTTGACTAGATGGACCTTTGTTGGCAAAATAATATCTCTGCTTTTTAATATGCTGTCTAGGTTGGTCATAACTTTTCTTCCAAGGAGCGTCTTTTAATTTTGTGGCTGCAGTCACCATCTGCAGTGATTTTGGAGCCCCCCAAAATAATGTCTGTCACTGTTTCCATTGTATCCTCTTCTATTTGCCATGGAGAGATGGGACTGAATGCCCTGATCTTAGATTTCCAAATGTTGAGTTTTAAGCCAGCTTTTTCACTCTCCATTTTCACTTTCATCAAGAGGCTCTTTAGTTCTTCTTCACTTTCTGCCATAAGGGTAGTGTCATCTGCGTATCTGAGGTTATTGATATTTCTCCCAGCAAGCTTGATTTCAGCTTGTGCATTATCCAGCCTGGCATTTCCCATGATATAATCTGCATATAAGTTAAATAAGCAGGGTGACGATATACAGCTTTGACATACTCCTTTCCCGATTTGGAACCAGTTGGTTTTTCCATGACCAGTTCTAACTGTTGTTTTCTGACCTGCATACAGATTTCTCAGGGAACAGGTCAGGTGGTCTGGTATTCCCATCTCTTTCAGAATTTTCTACAGTTTGTTGTGATCCACTCAGTCAAAGACTTTGGCATAGTCAATAAAGCAGAAGTAGATGCTTTTCAGGAACTCCCTTTCTTTTCTGATGAGCCAACAAATGTTAGCAATTTGATCTCTTATTCCTCTGCCTTTTCTAAAACCAGCTTGAACATCTGGAAGTTCATGGTTCACGTACTGTTGAGCCTGGCTTAGAGAATTTTGAGCATTACTTTACTAGCATGCGAGATGAGTGCAATTGTGTGGTAGATTGAGCATTCTTTGGCATTGCCTTTCTTTGGGATTGGAATGAAAACTGACGTTTTCCAGTCCTGTGGCCACTGCCAAGTTTTCCAAATTTGCTGGCATATTGAGTGCAGGACTTTCACAGCATCATTTTTTAGGATTTGAAATAGCTCAACTGGAATTCCATAGCCTTCAGTAGTTTTTTTCATAATGATGCTTCCTAAAAGGACCACTTGACTTTGCATTCCAGGATGTCTGGCTCTGAGTGACCACACTGTCATGGTTATCTGGGTCATGAAGAACTTTTACACTAATAATATCCCTTACATTATTAAAATATCACTTACACTATCAATACTTTTGCATAATGGTGTTTAAAATGTTGGTAACACAGGTATTGCCATTAAATATCACAGTAATTAAAATATCTTATAACTGAATACCATTGTTTTCTGTAATATTCTGTACTTTATATTTTCATTTATAAGTATTATTCTGAGAAGCCATCTAAAGTGTGTTAGCATGCTATTGAAATTTGGTGACACAGACATGCACCAGTTTTAAGACTCCTGACTCCCAGTCAACAATGAAATTTGTAATCATAATTTTAAAAAACGTCAAATTGACTTTTGCCAGCCCTATTTATCCTTGACCCCAGGGCACATTGCTTTCTTCAAACACCAGCTTCCCTTTCCCTGACCCCTGCTTTCCTGTTTGCCTCTCCCATTCACTTTTCTGGCGGGTATTTTTCCTATCTTTTGAAAGCTCAAGTTATTTCACATGCCAGCCAAATGTCAGCATCCTCCTGAGTCATCCTCCTCTTCTGTCCTTCTATCCATCATAGAAGGATATCCCACAGTTTCAATTACTCCTGATGAAGAGACAGGTCACAAAGTTATGTTTTAATTCAGAACACTGCCTTAGATGATCCAAAATCATCTCATTCAACATATAAAAAATTGTGTTCAAAATCTTGCTCTGATACACACTCTGCAATACAACTAATAGTTACATAGAAACCATCCTGTTCGTGACCGGCTCTGTGAAGAGCAGGACCACTCATCCAACCAGAGAAAGTTCACACTGTCTGCTCGCACCAGAACATCAAATCTGTTCTCAAATCCTAAAGATTCTACTCCTGGATGTCTCCAGTCTCTGTGTACATCCTTCACTCTAAAGAACCACCCCTGACCTTCCTACAAAGACTGCATTCCCTCTCTATTTTCTATGTGGCTGCAATTCACCTTTAATACAAATCGTCGTACGATTCTGTCCCTGGGAAAGCATATGGAGAGCTTTGCCCATCCCTCAGGACAGAGAAAACGTGTCTTCAAGTGCCCTTCAAGACACTTCAGCTCTTGTGTCACACTGGCCAGCCACATGCTGTTCCTCTGGGTGTGCACCCCATGCTTCCTGCCAACCCCATGTCATTATAAGTTCTTTCCTTCTCAAATACCGTTCTCTTCAATCTACTCCCCATTGTACCTTCAGCCAATTGATTCCATTAGATTTTCATCTAAATGGCCTTGATTTTTGAAAAAAATTTCTTATCACTTCTTTAGGGAAAATTTCCCTGATATTTCTGGGTCAGGGATTTCTACTCCTTCTTTATACCCACATAGCACATTGTGCACTTACAGAGCATTAGAATTTTGTGTTACTTACTCAGCTATTGTATATTTAGATGTATTATGTAATTATTTGTTTAGGCCTCCTTGCCTCCAACAGTGAGGGAAGCCAGTAATCTGCACAAAAATTGAAGGACTCAATCCATTCCTTTGAGCTGGATCCAGAAAGATTCATTATGTCATCATTTCAACAAATATCTAGTTAGTCTAGAGGTACAAATATCTAATCTTGATTTAAAATTTAAAACAAAAAAGTGGTTGCTAAGGAACAGTAACTTCTCAGCTTTTCTCTTTCAGCCCCTAGGCTCTGGCACTAATTTCTGCAACCATCATTCCTTTTTTGGAAAATCCACCTTTAGACTTGAGTTTTGCAGCTTCATGAGTGTGATGAAAAGTTCCATCACAAACTGTGCCCTGAAGGCGCTGATGCGTTTGTGATTTACCTTAGGTAAATGGTTCAGGCAGCCAATTTGACTGTTTAATCTATGATGCATACATAGCTTGCTCATGAGCTCAGAACTCTGAGAAAGAATGAGCAGAGGGGAAGGTTATCTTAAAATGTGTTATCAGGGTTTTAGAGAGAAGGAAACAATAGACATGTCAAGTAAAGCTGTGATGTGAAAATTACTGTAATTATCAGGGATAAATAAATTTGAACTGGCATATTCTCAAGGATAGCTCATGTTGGCCCCCATCTTTTCCCTTTCTTTCAACCTCTGTGTGCCTTTTCAGGAGCTCTGGAAGCAGAACATGGGCATGATCCAAGGCAGGATTTTTCACCACCGTTATTGGTTTTCTGGAGAGTTGAACGCATCATGTGAATTATTAGACATACACTTACAACTCTGAATCAATTCAGAGAAAACACTTTTTAAAATTTATTATTTTATTGAAAGATAATTGCTTTATAGAATTTTGCTGTTTTCTGTCAAATCTCAGCATGAATCAGCCATAGGTATACATAGATCCCCTCCCTTTTGAACCTCCCTCCCATCTCCCACCCTCATCTCACCCCTCTAGATTGATTCAGAACCCCTGTTTGATTTTCCTGAGCCATACAGCAAATTCTCATTGGCTATCTATTTTACACATGGCAATGTAAAGGCTTTGACTGTGTGGATCACCACAAACTGTGGAAAATTCTTAAAGAGATGGGAATACCAGACCACCTGACCTGCCTCCTAAGAAATCTGTATGCAGGTCAAGAAGCAACAGTTAGAATTGGACATGGAACAACAGACTGGTTCCAAATTAAAGGAGCATGTTAAGGCTGTATATTGTCACCCTGCTTATTTAACTTATATGCAGAGTACATCATGAGAAATGCTGGGCTGGATGAAGCACAAGCTGGAATCAAGCTTGCCGGGAGAAATATCAATAACCTCACATATGCAGATGATACCACACTTATGGCAGAAATCAAAGAAAAAAGAAACACTAAAGAGTCTCTTGATGAAAGTGAAAGAGGAGAGTGAAAAAGTTGGCTTAAAATTCAACAATCAGAAAATGAAGATCATGGCATCTGGTCCTATCACTTCATGGCAAATAGATGGGGAAACAATGGAAACAGTGACAGACTTTATTTTGGGGGGGTCCAAAATCACTGCAATGGTGACGGAGCCATGAAATTAAAAAACGCTTGCTCCTTGGAAGAAAAGTTACGACCAACCTAGACAGCATATTAAAAAGCAGAGATATTGTTTCCTTCATTGGAAGGGCTGATGCTGAAGCTGAAACTCCAATACTTAGGTCACCTGATGTGAAGAACTGACTCATTGGTAAAGACTCTGATGCTGGGGAAGATTGAAGGTGAGAGGAGAAGGGAAGACAGAGTATGAGATGGCTGGATGGCATCACTGACTTGATGGACATGAGTCTGAGTAAGCTCTGGGAGTTGGTGATGGACAGGGAAGCCTGGCATGCTGCAGTCCATGGGGTCTCAAAGATTCAGACACAACTGAATGACTGAACTGAACTGAATATAAGTTTCCATGTTACTTTTTTGGAAAGAGTCCTTTGTTTCTGTTTGAGTATTTTCATAATATTGCTGAAATCTAATGAAGTTATTTTCTGCCTTTTTTTTAAAATTCTGATCACTGTGTTGTTGTTTTTGTTGTTCAGTTGCTAAGTCATGTGTATTCAACTCTGTTATCCCATGCATTGTAGCATAACAGGCTCCTCTGTCCTCCACTATCTCCCAGAGTTTGCTCAGATTCATGTGCATTGAGTCAGTGATGCTATCAAACCATTTCATCCTCTGCCACCCTCTTCGCCTCCTGCCCTCAATCTTTCCCAGCATCAGGGTCTTTTCCAATGAGTTGGCTTTTCACAGGTGGCCATTGGAGTATTGGAGCTTCATCTTCAGCATCATTCATTCAATATCCAATGAATATTCAAGCTTGATATCCTTTAGGATTAACTGATTTGATCTCCTTATAGTTCAAGAGACTCTCAAAAGTCTTCTCCAGCACTGCAATTGGAAATCATCAATTCTTTGGTGCTCAGCCTTCTTCAGGGTCCAACTCTCACACCTGCACATGACTACTGGAAAAACCATAGTTTTAACTATATGAACCTTTGCCAGCCAAGTGATGTCTGCTTTTAAATACACTATCTAGGTTTGTCATAGTTTTTTTTCCAAGGAGCAAGCATCCTTTAATTTCATGACTGCAGTCACCATTCACAGTGATTTTAGAACCCAAGAAAAGAAAATCTCTCACTGCTTGCACTATTTCCCCTTCTATTTGCTGTGACTTAATGGGATTGGATACTCTGATCTTAGTTTTTTGAATGTTGAGTTTTAAGCCAGCTATGTCACTCTGCTCTTTCACCTTCATCAAGAAGTTCTTTAGTTCCTCTTCATTTTCTGCCAAAGAATGTCATCACCTGCATATGTGAGGTTGTTGATATTTCTCCTGGCAATCTTGATTCCAGCTTGTTATTCATCCAGCCAGGTATTTTGTATGATGTACTCTGCAAATAAGTTAAATAAGCAAGGTGACAAGATATAGTCTTCTCATACTCCTTTCCCAATTTTGATCCAATCTGTTGTTCCATGTCTGATTTTAACTGTCACTTCTTAATCCACATACAAGTTTCTCAGGAGACAGGTAAGGTGATCATATTTTGTCAGAACTCTTCACGATAACCAATCCATCTTGGGTGGCTCTTCAGGGCATGGTTCATAGCTTCATTGTACTACACAAGCACCTTCGCCACAACAAGACTGTGATCCAGGAAGGGATCTGATCACTATCAGTTCAGTTCAGTTCAGTCGCTCAGTCGTGTCCGACTCTTTGCGACCCCATGAATCGCAGCACGTCAGGCCTCTCTGTTCATTACCATCTCTCGGAGTTCACTCAGACTCACATCCATCGAGTCAGTGATGCCATCCAGCCATCTCATCCTCGGTCGTCCCCTTCTCCTCCTGCCCCCAATCCCTCCCAGCATCAGAGTCTTTTCCAATGAGTCAACTCTTCGCATGAGGTGGCCAAAGTACTGGAGTTTCAGCTTTAGCATCATTCCTTCCAAAGAAATCCCAGGGCTGATCTCCTTCAAAATGGACTGGTTGGATCTCCTTGCAGTCCAAGGGACTCTCAAGAGTCTTCTCCAACACCACAGCTCAAAAGCATCAATTCTTCGGCGATCAGCCTTCTTCACAGTCCAGCTCTCACTATACCCTACCTTTAAAAAAATCTAACAATAATATTTGAGTATATTAGGTATACAATTTTATGATCATATAATCTGTAAATAATATTTATCTGTTTTTTCTAGAATCTGTTTCTTTTTCAACCTTTTTCATTTGCTATCACTTCCAGAATAAAATTAAATATCCATAAGGATGCACATAATATTTTCTGATTGCAATAAATGAGATTTAACTATGTTGTAGCAAAGTAGACTTTTCATTGATGTGTGGTAGATATTCATGATCATGTTCCAGGTTTAATAATTTTTTAATCACAACTAGATATCTGATTATTTCAAGTTCATTTTTATTAGCAAAATTAATTATTACAAATGGTTTATCAATATAAAAATGTAAGGTGATCACTTCATTTGTAAGTGAAACCCTATGTAATGATGACAAGCAATATTTTAGCATACTATTTAATTCAGTTTTCTCGTATGTTCATCTATTATTTTCATATCTGTGTTCATAAATACATTTGTCTGAATTTTTGTCTACTAGAGTCATGTGAGGTTTTATGTTATTTTTTATCTTATGTGCATTAGGGAAAGTGAAATCAATTTTCTTACACAGCTGTGGTTAAAGACAGGACTGTATCTAAAATGCTTAGTCTAGTCCCTGGTACATACTATCAATATTAGTTTTTAAAACAAAATATTTCTTGATTGGGGTTTATTCTAAAAGTAAAAGATGTCATTAAAGAAATATTTGTAAGTAGAATTTTTCACCAACAATATTAACATGTAGGCTTATCCCACCTGGAACTTGAATATACAACATTTATTTAATCCTTGGCTTAAAAAGTTTATCTTCTAAGGGAGATTTCTAGTGTGAATATTGCTTTAGTTGTAGTTTTTACGAGAGAAGCAGCACAGTCTTAGTTATGCCTTGGCAACAGACAGCCTTAACCCATGTGTGTTTCTGTTTCTGTGCATCACCACTCTAGGTGGTAGGGATCCAGCTCTGCACCACCCTCACCTTCAAGCTCCATCTGAAGGGGCAGTTGTAACTGGACCAGCTCACAACCCTGTCGAGGAGACAGGCTTTCAGGTTAGGTGACTGCCCCCAGAAGTATAACATTACATCTGCAGCCTGGAGATATCAAGAGTCGGGGAGTCCAGCAGGCCAGGTGGCCAGGGGAGACTAGAGGAAAAAAGCCAGTGAAGTCCCTTGTCTGCTGGGAGGGAGTTTCTGTTGTCTTGTCTGTTCTGTTCTGTCTTATGGGCCCTAGGCCTGGCCAAGGCCTCCTAGCCAAGAGTATCTG
This sequence comes from Sylvicapra grimmia, assembly GCA_006408735.1. NCBI lineage: Eukaryota > Metazoa > Chordata > Mammalia > Artiodactyla > Bovidae > Sylvicapra > Sylvicapra grimmia. Next base: position 189,732 of record SJYH01001229.1, on the reverse strand, counting down.
GTGGGATGCACAAGAAGAGGGTGAGAACAGGATCTTCTCAGCAGTAGACTGGCCTTTCTGCACTTCACATCTTCCAGCAGTGCTCCCCTCCTGCAGAAAGCACCCAAACTATTCCCCTTTCCTATACCCAGCCCTGTATGCAACCCTTTCCTGCTGTTTGGGCTTAGTCACATCATCTCCTACATCACCTCTCTAGGTTGTCTTTCTTCATCTGTGTGGCCTTGAAGCTTTACTTGCCTCTCCCTTCTAGATCAGCCCCTCCCTGAGCTCCCTGCTGCTGTGGGTTCTCTGGTTTCCAGGCCAAGGAGCCTTGCCCCATCTGCTGTTGCTCAGCCCTCACTCAGGTACGTACTCTGTTCCAGCCTTGGTGCCAATGCTGCAGGTTTAATCGAAACAACCAAGGCAAGAATGGAAGGGGAGGGAGGCTGCCCAGCTCTTTCTCACAAGAGCTTTGCTAGTCAAGCCCAAGATATGCACCAAAGTCACAACTGGAAGAAAGAGACACAAATCATGAGACTTTTGGTCCTATTAACCCCATGTTCTCCCAGAATATGGGGACATAATTTCCCTATTTGGAAAATGGATTTTGTTTTCCTAAAATTTAATCTTCTTTTCTCTCTTAACATGAAACATTTACTGGAGTTCCTTCTCAAAACTGCATGGCTGTTGGCAAGCTATACACTTTGGAGTCTGATTTCCCTAAAGGTTTCACATCTGATTTCTGCATCCATGAATATGGAAACTTATCTGGCCAGAGAATCTGCAGATGTGATTAAGGTAAAGATTCTGAGATGAAATGATTCTATAATAGCCAGGTGGGCACTAAATGCAATCTCAAAGGGCCCTAATTATTAATGGAAGAGAAAGGGCAGAGTGACTGGGTACAAGAAGGACCCAGCCCACTGTTGCTGGTTTTGATGATGGAGGAAGGGGCCATGAGCCAAGGAATGTGGGTGGCCTCAAGAAGCTAAAACAGCATGAAAATGGATGCTCCTCTTAAAGGAACCAACCGTGCCAACAACTTGATTCTAGCTCAGTGAGATCAGTGCTGACTCTGATCTCACAGAACCATAAGATGATAAATTTATACTGCTCTAAACATCTTCTTTTGAGATAATTTGTGATTGCAGCAGTAGGAAACAAATATAGGTAGAGTCCTGCATTCTTTGGAAAGCATCAGTGCTTTGTGCTGCAACTCTTCTGATCTCTGGAATGGCATTTCATCACTGCCCATGGTTTTCATTTACTGACACAGGCTACTTCTCATCATGTTTAACTTGAAGAAAAGACTTCTGGCTCTGGAACCAGAACCAGAAACATTCTCTTATCCTGACTCAGGTCAGAGTGTGATCTCACCCATGAAATTCCCAGGAGATAGGTTTATTTGAGGGGGAGAGACATACTCCCACAGCCAGTGAAAAGCCTGAATCCCACCGCCCAGCACCACTCTGGATCTGGTCCCCACGACCTCCCAGGGCTGTTGTCCACAAATACTCTCACAGGTATCTTATTCTTACTCCCAACTAACCAGAGTGTTGCTCTCCTGAAGCTATTTTGGGGCTTGGCATGGGTGAGTCTCATTTCCCCGAGACCCTGTCACCTCCCCCAGCACCTAGAAGCCTAGTACACCAAGTGGCAAGATTCAATCTCCTGCACACCCCTGCTCCCCCCACATCTCTTTCCTGGCTGGAACTCTGCCTCTTTTCTCTCCCTCCAGCCTGCTGTCTGGCTCCCGGCTCTAGCACTGCCATTTACAAATCTGTTCTCTCTGCTTCCAAAAGTCTCTTTCTAAAATGAACTTCTGTCTGTCCCTCTTACTTCCATGTCAGTGGTTCTCCACTGCCTGCAGAAAATTTCTAAAACTCTGCGGAGTCATTTTACAGTTGTCTGCAAACTTACATCTGCTTGTGCCTGCAGCCCACCATTGCTTTCTCGACTCATGCATTAATGTCCCGTCCTCAGGGGCTCTTAATGTCCTTCCTAAGTTATCATATTTTCTGTTGCTCAGCATCATTGATCACCATTATCTATCACCTGAAACGCAATATATTCCCAGCCATAATGTATCCTGTTGAAAGTGTGGAAACCTCCACCCTCAGGTTTTTGTCTCCTGTAAGGAGAGGTGGTTTGTCTTTTGTAGTTAGATGAAAATCCTCTTGCTGGTGCTCATAGGAGTCTTCTGTCAAGGTTCTGTCATTGTTTTGGTAACAAAACCTCAACCTCAGCTGTGAATCAAATAGACTGTCTCTTCATCTGTGCATTCCATGGAGTGGAGGTGGTCATGTATATATTCTGGTTTTCCCAGTGGCTTACACAAGCTCTGGCATATAGCAGATGCTCCATAAACGTTCACCAAATAAATATGACCAAAAATAGGTCTATGGAAGTCCATTTGACCCCTCTCTGAGCCTCAGTTCTCAGGGCACTTCTGCAGAAATCATGGCCCTAGAGGCCCGCTGAGCTACCTCTGCAGGGCTGGCTACGTTCTTGCCCCTCAGAATTCAAGTCTTTCCCAACAACCGAACAGAGGTGTAAACAGTTCTTCCAAACTTTTTTTTTTTTTCATTTAAAGTGGGTTAGCTCATCATTTTTATGTGATGTGTGGGAGTTGGAGTTTATAAACTATCAGGACATTAGAAACTTCAAACATTTCCATGGCTGTACACATTTGATATTTGTCTTTTTTTAAGAAAAATGACTTGACTTAAAAAGACTAATCCTTTTTTACTGTGAGCGTGCAGGAGAAGTGAAGGCCAAAAGTTAGTTTCCATTTGCTGTGATATAATCTTGTGTTCTGGTCTTAGCATTTTAAATTTTATGTATTCTTTTTGTTTTTAACCCACACTTGAGGTAGCAGCTAGTGCTTTTAATTAGAGCAAAGCTTGGGTGGGTCGAGGAGGAAACTGGCCTGGGAAGCATTCTCAGAAACATATGAGATGGGGAATTTGCTGAGAAACCGGTCAGCTACAGAGCAGGTTTCTGAGATGGCTGAAGGGGTTAGTTTCCTCCCAGTGGACCCAGGCCTGCCTCCTCCTTCTCATAGTGTCCTGGGAATATGGGTCCTCCATTACCTGCTCTGGTGGGTGAGTACAGCTCTGAACAGAGAAGGAAAAAACCTCCAGATGTGACTGGATTTCTCTTTCGGAGCACATCCAGTGCAACCAATGTGAGCAGAGAGGGTCATTAGCAGAAAGATGAACACGGTCCCACTCAAGCCCCTTGGTCAGCATCACTATCTCCATTCACAGCTTAGGAGATGGAGGCTTGGGGTCGGGGTCGGGGGCCTGGAAATCTCCCCAAACACAAACAAAGCTGGACAATTGACTGGAACTCAGATCCTGATGGTCAGACACAAAGTGACCAGCTGTTTCATGCTTCACAGAAGGAAAATTATACAGCAGGAACATATCAAGGATGATACCTGATTCTTCACCCAAGTGTGAGTGTCAAAACTCCGATGTAGGCTAGGGAAAGAAGACAAGATGCATTAAAAGATCTCTGGATACAGGATGCTCGGGGCTGGTACACGGAGATGATCCAGAGAGAGGAAATGGGGTGGGATGTGGGAGGGGGATTCAGGATTGGGATCTCATATACACCCATGGTGGATTCATGTCAATGTATGGCAAAACCAATACGGTATTGTAAAGTAAAATAAAGTAAAAATTTAAAAAAAATAAAAAAATAAAAGATCTCTGGGCTCAGACATCCTATGGGGCTGGGCTAGCAGGTCCAGGGTCATGTTATCTGTGCTGGCAGGAATCAACGTGCGGGAATGGTAGTCATCACTTGTGATGGTCAGTGTCACGTTTCAATGCGACCGGGCTGTTGTGCCCAGTTGTGTGGTCAAATGCCAGTCCAGATGTGGCGGTGGAGGTATTTTGCAGACATGATTAACATTTACAACCGGTTGATTTTAAGTGAGTAGATTACTTTCCATAATGTGGGTAATTATCTCATCTAATCAAAGGCTTATTAAGAACAAAGGCTGAGGTTTCCCAAAGAAGGAATTTAGTCTCAAGACTTCAGCAGAGAAAAAGTCTGTCCAAGCTTCCACAGTGCCACCCTGCCCTGTCTGCTTCATATTTGCCCATCCCCAAAACCAGAAGCCAGTTCATAAAATAAATGTCTTCTTCTTCTCTTTCATATCTATATCTATATCTATCTACCTATCTATATATATACCGATAGATATAAATACTCCAGTATTCTTGATGGGGAAATCCTATTGACAGCGGATCCTGAAGGGCTATAGTTCATAAGGTTGCAAAGAATCACACACAACTGAGCACCACATACACACACACATGCACATATTCTATGTTGCTGCTCTGGAGACATATCAGTATGATGCATGGCCATTATTTTCATGTTAAAGGAATACACATAGTTCAGTTCAGTCAGTTCAGTCGCTCAGTCGTGTCTGACTCTGCGACCCCATGAATCGCAGCATGCCAGGCCTCCCTGTTCATCACCATCTCTCGGAGTTCACTCAGACTCACGTCCATCAAGTCAGTGATACCATCCAGCCATCTCATCCTCTGTCG
>SJYH01001229.1:173676-185150 GCA_006408735.1 Sylvicapra grimmia | reverse complement strand
CGGAGTTCACTCAGACTCACGTCCATCAAGTCAGTGATGCCATCCAGCCATCTCATCCTCTGTCGTCCCCTTCTCCTCCTGCCCCCAATCCCTCCCAGCATCAGAGTCTTTTCCAATGAGTCAACTCTTCTCATGAGGTGACCAAAGTACTGGAGTTTCAGCTTTAGCATCATTCCTTCCAAAGAAATCCCAGGATTGATCTCCTTCAGAATGGACTGGTTGGATCTCCTTGCAGTCCAAGGGACTCTCAAGAGTCTTCTCCAACACCACAGTTCAAAAGCATCAATTCTTCGGCCCTCAGGCTTCTTCACAGTCCAACTCTCACATCCACACATGTGAGATATAAATCAGATAAATGTAAATGTATATATTGTCCTCTGGAGAAAAAAATGGCAACCCACTCCAGTACTCCTGCCTGCAAATCCCATGGACAGAGGACCTTGGAGGGCTACAGTCCATGGAGTCACAGAGAGTCAGACACAACTGAAGCAATGGAGCAATCATGCATATGTTATCCTAAGAGTTATCCAGAGAAGAAAACAGCCTGCTGCTGTAGAAAAGGACAGGAGGGCACTGGATTTAGATGGTGCCATTTTAGACAATTTCTCAGAAGAGCTTGCACCAAGTGAGGATGTGAATGACATAGTGATGCCTCCCAAATGAAGAGGTGGAAAGAGCAGAGGAGCACAGGAGATGAACTCAGACACAGAGGGGATCTGCACTCAGACTCCTGACAGAGGGCCAGGTCTGGGAGGACATCGAAGTGAAGAATGGAAGATCAAGGGCACAGGTGTTCACTGGGAGCCTGCCAGTTAGCAGGTACTGCCCAGTACACAGAAATGTATGATTAACAATCCTTGCAAACTCAGATGGGTTTTATTTATAATCCCACTTTACACATGGGGAAACTTGCCCAAAATCTCACAACCATAACGCTTCTCATAATGTAGTGAAATGATTATATTTTGCATGTGGGTCTCCAGTTACAAGCTCTGAAGAAGCTGTGTAGTCCCATGGAAAGGGGGAGGGACACTGTGACGAATGTTTGCTTTGAGTTTTTGTTTGACGTTCTTCTTTGTGCACCATGAAAGACTATGCTCACCATTCATCTTCTCTGGAGATCCATTTTCTCAAATAAAAAGGCAATGTCCACAGTCTGCAGATGATTTTCACGGTCTGCGGCTGTGTTGACAGGCTGCGTTACCACCCCTCCACTCCCTTCTTGGTCAACCATGTTTGGAGAGTTCACTGGGTTTCTAAAGCACCTTTAGAGCTCCTGAGAAAGATGAAAGTCAGGAGGGGAAGGGATTGAAAGATCCTCCAGAGGCAGCACAGTTTTGCCGTCATCAACCCTGAATTTGTATTTGTTGCTCCTGAAGGAGAAATTGCAAGGAATAGTGGTGGCTGACTGCAGAGTGTGAGGAGCCACCTTGAAACCTGTTTGGATTTGGGTTAGGTGGGTCTAGCTGTCCAAAGACTTCTTATGGTTCACCTGCTGGGTTTATGGATGAGGAAGCAAGTACCAGCATAGGACATGGCTCTCTGAACGTCTTCCTGATTCAGCTCCTCCACATGCCTGAGAAGAGAGGCCTTCATCACTGGTGTCCATGGGCTACATCTCAACATTTTCAGTTTTGTTTTGTTTTTTAATTTACAACTTGATATGATAGTGCCTGAAGATACCAGATTAGTAATCAGCACAGCTTTTTTATTTCAAACAGAAAGAAAATGAAGCCCAAGAGAAAATACGCCATTCCCTGAATCACATGTCAACTGAGGGGCCAAAACTACTTCCACAGCTGGTGCTTTTTTTGGCTACTCTTATCCTCTCTCGTCTTTGGTTGCAATTCAAGAGTTTTCATAGTATTTCTTTACAATTATTAACAACTCTTCTGGCTGCAGTGAATGCTGTAGTTGAATCAGGGAGTTACAGGGCCCAGTATTATCTTGCCCCTTGGCATGGGTCTGGGCAAGCGTGCTGGCTGGCATCTACCTGCAGAGCCTCTGTCCAAATGCTGAGACCTTCAGGGCCCCGGTGGCCAATGGGTGAATGAGTGGTTCTGGCAGTCACATTTTAGAGACATTTTTCTAAACCCTGTTAATAATTTTCTTATGGGAATATGATACATTTATAACTCTAAGAAGGTTGAAAACATGACCTCCTGAATTGGAGTACTTCTCTTTTCTGTATCTGGCATACAAGCAAAACATGACTAGGAAAGAGCAGAGTTATGTTTTATTTCTCCTCCTGACCTAGGCTGGAATTGGAACAGAGTGTGGGAGAGGGGAGGGGGTATTGAACTCCCTTCAAATACCCTAAGTGATTTAGTGAATTTACTGCACTAGAAATGATAATAATAGTAATCAAGATATCTACAACTGAAAAAAAAATTACATTTCAACATGAGTGCTTCTATGTTACATAACTTTATCCACTCTAAAATGCAATGGTTGGACTCAGTTTTTACAGACTTAGAGAAAACATAGCGACATTTCAGGAGACTGGGCCCTGGCATCAATAACTAAAGAAGGTGTGAGAGATCAGGCAAAAGAGCTGGTCCAACAGCAAGCACTTAACCAACACTGCTGATTCTTTTAGTTTGTTCTGGGAAGGTTCTCTCTTTTCATCTATTTCCTTATGGTTGTTTCAAAGAAATTGTACAGAAACATTTTTAAACTGTAAGAACTAAGATGGGAGAGGGATTAAAATTTTATTTTAATTAATTATGATGAAAAAATATACTCTGAAAATCTCACCTTTTAGCACTAGAAGGTGTATGGCACCTAATCCTATGAGTTTAAAAATATGCTTTTTAGTTTACCTTGGGATCTAAGTCCTAAGAGAGTCAATGTGGATTTTCACTAGTGGGAAGGCNTTGAAACGTGTATACTATCATGTAAGAACGAAGCACAAGCCTATGTTCGATACAGGATACAGGATGCTTGGGGCTGGTGCACGGGGATTATCCAGAGAGATGATATGGGGTGGGAGGTGGGAGGGGGATTCAGGATTGGGAGCTAATATACACCCATGGTGGATTCATGTCAATGTATGGCAAAACCAATACGGTATTGTAAAGTAAAATAAAGTAAAAATAAAATTAAAAAAAAAATTGCAAAAAGAAACAAAACAATAAAAAAATAAAAAAAATAAAAGAGTAAAAACTGAGGGCCAGTGAGGAACATATGTAATATGTGAAGGAGCCCAATTAATCTTGTTTTATTGCCTGGAAGTCCACTTAAAAAAAAAGACCCAAGTCCCTCCTTCAGGGAAGGATAATATGTACCCTACTCTCTAAACATATCTTGCTATTAACTTTTAAATTCAAATAGTCAAAAATAAAAATTTAGTTTCTTAGTAAAACTATGTGGCCAGTGCCTGCCATTTTTTAAAAATTGGAGTATAGTTGATTTATGAGGGCTTCCCTGAGAGCTCAGTTGATAAAGAATCTGCCTGCAATGCAGGAGACACCAGTTTGACTCCTGGGTTGGGAAGATCCACTGGAAAAGGGATAGGCTGTGGAGAAGGAAATGGCAACCCACTCCAGTACTCTTGCCTGGAAAATTCCATGGACTGAGGAACCTGGTAGGCTAGAGTCCATGGGGTCACAAAGAGTCGGACACAACTGAGCGACTTCACTCACTCATATGGTTTATATATTATATATATTTTTGTGTATATTTCATAATAAAATAGAGAAAAGTTAATCACAAATTGAAGTTAATTGGAGAATGAATGCATAGGAGAAAGGGGAACTGAACAATTGGTAGTAGCCCAGCCCAATCATGAGACTCAACCAAAGGCAAACCTGCAGTCCAACAAAATCTCGCTCATTTACTCTCTGATAAATGGTGTGTCTGGTATTATTATCACCAGGCAGTGAAGGAGACAGCACACTTGAAGGAATGTGAGATTTCCCACCAAACAAAGAACAGGATAGAGCTTTACAGGATTTGTGGGAAGCTGGGCTTTAAGGGAAATTTGAAGGATACGGGGTTTTCGTAAGTTTAAAGCAGATCAGGGTTCCTTGCCAGGCATTCAGTATCACGTCTGCCTTACCAAGTGGACCCAGGGCCACGCTTCCTTGGCAACTGCAAAGGAAAAAGATGTGGTATATAGCATCAGAACCCCCTATCTGAAGCCCAGAACCAGGGCTGGGGATTGAGGTGGCTTCTATTTGTAAGGTGACTCACACACTCCAGACAAGAAGGAGAAGTTTCATTCTTACTGATAGGATTTCAAACAGCCAGACTTCCGTGATTTGAGAGAATAACATTCCTCAGTGAGCAGGAAAGAGGTAGTCACTCAGAGGACGGCATTGTTTGGACAAACGGGGGTTTAGGAGAAATACTGCTTCTTGCTAAATTTGCAACTGAATTTTCCTCCCCCTGATGAACATCTGGACAGATTTATACAGTTCAACTTAACACTTACTTTCACAGTAGAAAGAATGAGAAGAGGCAATGCATATCTGATAGGAAATGCAGATGGAGAACTTAAAGATAACTAAGAATGCATATATTCAGTGATTTTAAAGTAAAGAAAAAGTTTCTCAAAAGATCACACTGAATCCTAGAAGATTAAACAAAATCATCCACACCTAGACAACCTAGAGTGAAAGTTTGCATGGTCAAAAACAAGGAGAAAGACTCCAAATCTTCCTGAGTTTTTTGCTTGCTGGCAAAATAGTGTTCAAAAGGAGATCAGACTTCCCATGAGCAAAAGCAAATTCCCACAATGGCTAACAATCTGAAGAACAGCACTTGGGAAAGATAAATAAGGATTTCTCACTGAGCTGAGACTCAGGTGTGGAATGAAATAAGGACATCCTCTCTGAACAACATCTGAGGTTATTTACTTCTCTGCAGATCTTCAGTTAAGTAAAAATTTTTCTTCTAAGAAGTAAGCGTCTTTTTATTTCATGGCTGCAGTCACCATCTGCAGTGATTTTCGAACCCAAAAAAATACAGTCTGTCACTGTTTCCACTGTTTCTCCATCTATTTCCCATGAAGTGATGGGACTGCATACAATGATCTTAGTTTTCTGAAGGTTGAGCTTTAAGCCAACTTTTTCACTCTCCTCTTTCACTTTCATCAAGAGGCTGTTTAGTTCTTCCTCACTTTCTGGCTTAAGAGTGATGTCGTCTGCATATCTGAGGTTACTGATATTTCTCCCAGTAATCTCAGCCCAGCATTTCTCATGATGTACTCTGCATATAAGTTAAATAAGCAGGGTGACAATATACAGCCTTGACGTACTCCTTTTCCTTTTTGGAACCAGTCTGTTGTTCCACGTCCAGTTCTAACTGTTGCTTCCTGACCTGCATACAGATTTCTCAAGAGGTAGGTCAGGTGGTCTGGTATTCCCATCTCGCTCAGAATTTTCCACAGTTTGTTGTGATCCACACAGTCAAAGGCTTTGGCATAGTCAATAAAGCAGAAATAGATGTTTTTCTGGAACTCTCTTGCTTTTTTAATGATCCAGTTGATGTTGGCAATTTGACCTCTGGTTCCTCTGCCTTTTCTAAATCCAGCTTGAACATCTGGAAGTTCACAGTTCACATCCTGTTGAAGCCTGGCTTNTGTGATCCACACAGTCAAAGGCTTTGGCATAGTCAATAAAGCAGAAATAGATGTTTTTCTGGAACTCTCTTGCTTTTTTAATGATCCAGTTGATGTTGGCAATTTGACCTCTGGTTCCTCTGCCTTTTCTAAATCCAGCTTGAACATCTGGAAGTTCACAGTTCACATCCTGTTGAAGCCTGGCTTGGAGAATTTTGAACATTACTTTGCTAGTGTGTGAGATGAGTGCAATTGCGCGGTAGTTTGAGCATTCTTTGGCATTGTCTTTCTTTGGAATTGGAATGAAAACTGACATTTTCCGGTCCCATGGCCACTGTTGAGTTTTCCAAATTTGCTGGCATATTGAATGCAGCACTTTCACAGCATCATTTCTTAGGATTTGAAATAGCTCAACTGGAATTTCATCACCTCCACTAGCTTTGTTCGTGCTGATGCTTCCTAAGGCCCACTTGACTTCACATTCCAGGATATCTGGCTCTAGGTGAGAGATCACACCATTTTGATTATCTGGGTCATGATCTTTTTTGTACAGTTATACTGTGTATTCTTGCCAGCTCTTCTTAATATTTTCTGCTTCTGTTAGGTCCATACCATTTCTGTCCTTCATTGAGCCCATCTTTGCACGAAATGTTCCCTTGGTATCTCTAATTTTCTTGAAGAGTTATCTGGTCTTTCCCATTCTATTGTTTTCCTCTATCTCCTTGCACTGATCACTGAGGAAGGCTTTCTTATCTCTCCTTGCTATTTTTTGGAACTCTGCATTCAAATGGGTGTATCTTTCCTTTTCTCCTTTGCTTTTCAGGTCTCTTTTTCTCACAGCTATTTGTAAGGCCTCCTCAGACAGCCATTTTGCTTTTTTGCATTTCTTTTTCTTGGGGATGGTCTTGATCCCTGTCTCCTGTACAGTGTCATGAACCTCCATCCATAGTTCATCAGACATTATCTAGTCCCTTAAATCTATTTCTCACTTCCACTGTATAATCATAAGGGATTTGATTTAGGTCATACCTGAATGGTCTAGTGGTTTTCCCTACTTTCTTCAATTTAAGTTTGAATTTGGCAATAAGGAGTTCATGATCTGAGACACAGTCAGCTCCCGGTCTTGTTTTTGCTGACTGTATAGTGCTTCTCCATCTTTGGCTGCAAAGAATATAAGTTAAATAAGTACAAAGTCATATTTCTATAGAAGCAAAGAAAATCTGTAAGGAGTAAAACACAAAACACAATGAACTCCCAGCTGTGTTTCAAAAAGTGCCTCCCTGCAGAATTTTATCAAGATCTAGACTTAATCTAGAATATAGCTCACTAGTGAGGTAGAGAGATAGAGCCACCCCTCAGTTTGCTCTCTGCTTTCTGCTGTCAGCTTTCATGGCCGGAGAACCGGGATTCAGAAAGATAAGGTTGTGTGTGTTGTGGGTTGTGAAATGTTCATAAAATTTACTGCTATGAACACCTTCATGTCTTTAGTCTCAGAAGTCTTCTTTCTTTTTGAAATATGTGTTTATATTGGAAGCTTTTGTATATAAACACAAATGTATTAAATTATTAATACTTTATTTAAAGAAAAAACATTTTCTATCTTAGCACTAATTGTGTTCATAATCCTACAAAAACCACAAAGGAGAAATCAGCATCAGGAAAAAAAAAGATCTCTGGTATTCCAAGGATTAAATTACCCAAATTGTGCCATTACTTGAAATATTTTATTTATCCAGGAATTTATTATAATGTACTATTTATTTCCTATTATTTGTGAAAGTATTAATATTTTATTGAAACAATTGGTTAAGAAAGCTGAGTGCTGAAGAATTGACGCTTTTGAACAGTGGTGTTGGAGAAGACTCTTGAGAGTCCCTTGGACTGCAAGGAGATCCAACCAGTCCATTCTAAAGGAGATCAGTCCTGGGTGTTCATTGGAAGGACTGATGTTGAAGTTGAAACTCCAATACTTTGGCCACCTCATGTGAAGAGTTGACTCATTGGAAAAGACCCTGATGCTAGGAAGGATTGGGGTCAGGAGGAGAAGGGGATGACAGAGGATGAGATGGTTGGATGGCATCACCAACTCAATGGACATGACTCTGGGTAAACTCCAGGAGTTGGTGACGGACAGGGAGGCCTGGCGTGCTGCGATTCATGGGGTCACAAAGAGTTGGACACGATCGAGCAACTGAACTGAACTGAACTGAAAAAGTTCAAAAATACCCATCATACCACCTCTTAACAGAAGAAAATATTATTACATATTACTTTGCCCACAAATGTTTATGTATTTTAAATTATGTTAATTATTTAAATATTTACATAGTTTCATATTTTCAAATTTTAATGTACATTTACTAGTTCAGTTTGTGGCTATGACTGGCATTTCACATTATATTAGAGATGTATTTACTTTTCTTATTTTTAGGATGTGAAGAAAATAGAAGCCTTATACACTGTTGGCAGGGATGTAAACTGATACAACTATTGTCAGAGAACGTTGTTGTTTAGTCACTAAGTCGTGTCTGATTCTTTGCAACCCCATGGACTGCAGCACATCAGGCTCCTCTGTCCTCTGCTGTCTTTCAGAGTTTGCTCAAATTCATGTCCGTTGGGCTGATGATGCCATTCAATCATCTCATCTTCTGCTTCCCCTATCTCCTTTTGCCTTCAATCTTTCCCAGCCTCAGGGTTTTTTCCAATGAGTTGGCTGTTCGCATCAGGTGGTCAAAGTATTAGAGTTTCTACTTCAGCAAAAGTCCTTCCAGTGAATATTCAGGGTTGATTTCCTTTATGAATGAGTGGTCTGATCAAGTGATTCTCAAGAGTCTTCTCCAGCACCACAATTCTAAAGCATCTTCTTCAATGCTCAGCCTTTTCTATGAGCAACTCTCACATCTGTACATGGCTACTAGAAAAACCATAGCTTTGACTATATAGAATTTTGTCAGCAAAATGATGTCTCTGCTTTTTAATACACTGTCTGGGTTTGTCATAGCTTTTATTCCAAAGAGCAAGCATCTGTTAATATCATGGCTATAGTCACCACCCACAGTGATTTTTGGAACTCAAGAAAATAAATGACCGTTGCTCTATATTCTTATCCCCACATCCAGGAAGGTAGACCAATTGCATGTCACCATAGATGGATATTCACTCCTCTTTTTCCTGAAGCCTGAGGCTCTGGTGAGAATTTATCCACTGGTCTTCGTAGCAAATGCAGGAGAATGAGGCATGTGAAGGGAATGTGACACGGGAAGTGGGACCAGGGAGACACATAGAGAGCTCCAGAAAGGAATCAGTGCATTTGGGCATCAGTTTTATTATAAAATTACTAACACTGCATCTTTAGTAGGTAGCTTTATCTGAGCCCAAGGTAGCAGTAGAAAGAATATGGGACCTAGATAGTCACATCCCTGTCTACCCCAAGAGGCCATCAGGCCAGGCCCTGTGTGGATGACTGATAACACGTGGGGTGGCTGAGCACAAGGCCTAGAATGTGGGATGGGTACCAGATTTTATTAAAGAAATGAGAGAAATCCATATCTCTAACACCATCACAGATGTTTTATCTTAACTCCCAGGCTCACATTCAGGGTTGCACACATAACCTTATATTTCTCTATAATCTAACTCTGTGTTTGGAAAGTCACTCTTCTCTCTTGAAAATTGGCTCAGGGTTTTCTGAAATTCCTTGTCTGCAATTAAGGTCCAGTCAACTTTGCAAACCCATTCACCTTCTCAGGACAAAATGTCCCCTTATGAAGACCCTCAAGCACATGTGCCCTGAAAATTAGAGAGCTGATCTTCTCAGCCCTGTTTACGTCAGAGCCAGAGGAATCTAAAATCTGTGGGCCAGAAGAAGTCAGAGTTGAATGGCTCTGGACTCAGGACTCAGACAGAGAAAGGGGAGCTAACTCATCATGATGGACCTCGGGAGCAGTCAACAGGTTCTATGCACTCAGCCCATAAAATGGCCCTTGGGAGGAGAGGTACTAGAATCCATTTTACAGGTGAAGGAAGAGGGGGTTCTGCAAGTTTATGGAAAGTGACCCAGGTCACATAGCCAATGATGCAGTCAAGAGGTAAACCAAAATCTAAATGGGCTCCAAACACAAAACCCCTTCCACTTTCATCTATTTGTGCTCAGATTTGCCAGTCTCCACTGATGCAGGGGAACACCTACAAATGTCCATTTCTGACACAGCTGACAACCCATGACGTTCCCCTGAAGTCTGCCCGTGATTATCTGCGGGTTCTAGGGAATCGGGACCAAGAGGACCAATGTTTTTGGCACAAGGGAAATAGTTACTGTACTGCAGCAACTCTTTCTGGACTGAAAGAATTTGTGAGCTGAGAGCTCAAATTTTGAACATTTTAAATCCGAACCAATCCCTTTGTGCTCTGAAATCTCATGGAATCTGCAAGAGTGACATAGTGCAGAGTAAGTTTTATCATCATAGAGATCTGATCTCGATTTCTAGCTTTTCTTTCAAATATCTGTGTGATTTGGAACCAGTTATTTAGCCTGTCTGGACCTCAGGTCTCAACCTGCTTTAAAGGATTGTTGTCAAAACTAAACAAGATAATGAAACTGAAATTGCTCAGTACTTTCTGTGTTGACTGGTATAATGATTTCTTGTTCAGGAAAGTACCTATTACAGAAATAGCCCCCCTCGGATAGCAGGGGGAATGAATTGCTTTCTTTCTATTTATATGGTTACCTAGTTGACCACCTAGGCTCTTACCAACATTAATTGTGTTAGTGAAAGGATGAATAATTGGCCAAAACCAAGGTCACGTGCTGCTCTACACTGGACTTCAAGATGCCCCTGATCTTCCTTCTCACCTCAGACTGTATTTACAGACATTTCTGCTGCATATGGTGCTTTGTAAAAATTCCTCTTCTTCTTCCACACAAACTTTATTGTAGTAGAGTTCAGAATTTGTTTATGAGGACTTGCTTAATGGTGGTCAAGTGGTGATTTATACTCGCTGGGAGAAACTCATCACCAGAGGAAGCCATGGACGCAAAGGGTGGCCACACGATTCTTCAGCTTCAGTTCTATGGGAGGAATTGAAAAAGCCCTTATGAAAAAACTGAGTGTGGGGTTTTGGTATTCTGAAATGGCTTCCTCTATCTGAACTAAGGCATATACACTTTGAAGTTTAACATTGCATCACATACACACATACACACGCACAGGCACATGCACACGCACACGCACATGCATTCATAGACACCCAGAAGCAGAACATTTCCCAGTAATTGAGATAATGCTTTTGATAATCTTTTATATTAAAAACAACACAATTTTTCACACACATTGGATGTCTGATGTATTGTATCTGCTTAATAATTTTAAGAGATTATTGAAAGAAGCAGATGTCACTATCCTCTTCTTTACCCGCCCCAACCCCCCACACAGAAAAATGCCTCCTTAGCTGCTAATTATAGGTGACTGATCCCGGTTTCAGGAGGAACTGGTTAAACTCACCAAAGCATTGCTCAAGTCTATGCTTCTCTTAGCTTAATTTACATGCCTAGTAACATTTCAGAATATGAATGGAAGGTCACATTTTTCCAAACTTAGAATCTTGTTTCAAAGAAAAGCAAAGCTTCCTGGTACAGAAGATGAAAGGCTTAAAAAAAAATCTTTTGACGAAGACTCTTTGGACATTAAATAGCTTATTAAATAGAGCTTTGATGAATTACAGTAAGTGTAAATAAATAAGAAACATATGGATTGGATTTCCTTTGAAATATAAATGGATTTGAATTAACAAGAAAAAGAACTGTTTGTTTTTTAACTGAACAAACAAACAAACAAAACCCTGGAAATAGGACATAGAGTATTGCTGCTTCAAGAATTTCCCATGTCGATTTTCAATTTGTATAAAACCTAAT
>SJYH01001229.1:157955-173508 GCA_006408735.1 Sylvicapra grimmia | reverse complement strand
AAAAAAGGCACTAATTTTGGATATTACTTGGTTATTATTCAAAATAGGTGCTTGTCAATGTACACTGTGTTAAGGATGTTGATGTATTTTGAGACAATCCATGCCGTCATCTGTTTAATCTGACTTGAATGTTCTCAGGTTGAATAAAAGACACACTACTTTCTCTAGGTCATTAAAACCAAACAAATCTCCATCATTAGTTCATGTGTAAAACTTCCCTGTTTTCTGCTGGGAATTGCATTATAAAAATTACATTATTATTTAAAAACTGTCTTTAAAAAAAGACAGGGTTGCTATGGGAGTTGTTTGGAATCAAGGTATTTTCCTATGAAATTAAGACTCATCCAGCAACTCTGTTTCCAAATAAGAAATCCATGAAGCCAGTGAAGCAGGAATGTGAGTTATAAATAAATATGAAATTAACATGAGGTGCATTGGCCTGGCCCTTGGGAAGTTTTACTACAGGCTAAGATTTTGTTCTATCTAATTTCTGTATTCATTTCCCATGTAATGTTTGGTGTAGCTAAAATTAGAGGAATAGGAAAAAAGAGTTTGAGTCTCCCAGAAAACAATAAAAGTGGCAATAACAAAGAATAATACTAATTCCCCCTTAGTGCCTACACTATACAGGCCACTGTGATGACTTCTTCATTTTTCTTTCCTTAATTAGCTTTCACAGAAAACTTGTAAGGTAGAAGCTACCATCTCCATTTTGCAGTTGAGGAAACAGGATCATCCGGAGCTCCTGGCATCCTGAGATAATTTTGGTACTTTCACAATAAAAGAACTTAGAAACTCCCTTACCTATGCGGCCAACCTCTTCTTTTCCTTATTTTTTCTGGCATGAATGGTCTATCACAGACTTTTTGACCAGCACGCTCATGCCAGAGATTGCAAAATTAAAAAGGAAGTTCAGAGAATACCAGGAGTAGGAATGGGTATATTCCCAAAGTTTCAAGTTCAAAGTGTCATTAATTGGAAAGCAAAACAAGACAATTGGTTATCATTTCCTTACCCTGTGCAGTCCACCCACTTGCTGTCTGGGTCTTCTGCTGACTTTCTCTAAATTTGTGTAAGATTAAGTGAAGAAAGCTGAGCGCAGAATTGATGCTTTTGAACTGTGGTGTTGGAGAGGACTCTTGAGAGCCCCTTGGACTGCAAGGAGATCCAACCAGTCCATTCTAAAGGAGATCAGTCCTGGGTGTTCATTGGAAGGACTGATGCTAAAGCTGAAACTCCAGTAGTTTGGCCACCTCATGCGAAGAGTTGACTCATTGGAAAAGAGTCTGATGCTGGGAGGGATTGGTGGCAGGAGGAGAAGGGGACGACAGAGGATGAGATGGCTGGATAGCATCACCAACTCGCTGAACATTGAGTTTGGGTGAACTCCGGGAGTTGATGATGGACAGGGAGGCCTGGCGTGCTGCAATTCATGGGGTCGCAGAGAGTCGGACACGACTGAGCAACCGAACTGAACTGAACTGAAGTGAGTTCTGATGACAGGTTCAATGGCATGGATTTCATTTCTGGGAGGAGAGGTATGGCAGTCATGATCACATGACTCTCGCATGATCACAGGTAGGATTCCAGTTAGCGCAGACCATTTGTTCTTGGAAAGAGCATTTTGAAAGGGCAAGTCTTCCCAAAGGAAACTCTTTTGTAGCTTCCTGCAAAGGCTCTGAAATTTCAGAAGGTTAAGTGGGGTAGCCTGGCATGAGTGCATGAGTTTATAATATGCCTCTAGAATCAGCTCACAGCATCAGTAGAGAGTGTGACCAAATCTTTCCTGTGCATGGTTCACAATTGTATAACTGAAATGTTTCAGGATGTTTCAGAGTTGTTTTGGAAAGGTTATGTGGTTTTCCCATGAAAAGAAAATCAAAAAAAGCTTTTTGGTTTGGAAGAAACGGTCACATTGACTACTCAAAAATTCTGTCTGCTCTCAGAGAATGTCTCTACTCTTCATGGCAAATCCCAAATAATCATTCCTTTTTATTTTATGGTGCTTTTTAATTTATAAACACTTTTATATGCATCCTATTATTTTGTCACCTGATCTTATTAACACTTAGCTCATAATTCCTCAGAATGACTTTGTGATGGATTGACTATCTCTACCATCCCTGAGGTAGAGACTCCATTGTGCATAATAGTGACCTCTGAGTGGCCAAGACCAAGGATTCTACCACTCTAGTGCATGGGCATCTATTGGAGAGGTTGAGAAGATTCTGTTTTTACTTTGTTTTGATGTATTCAGTTCAGTTCAGTTCAGTCACTCAGTTGTGTCCGACTCTTTGCGATCCCATGCTTTGATGCATTAGCATTTGCCAATTATATAGAAAGCAGCAACCAAACCCTCTTTGAGGCTCTCTTTTCTTGTCTGGAATGTGAAGATAATAGTGCTTACCTTCCAGGGCTGTCATGAGGAAGGATGGGATGCACATTGTGAAAATCTTTCGAATGCTGTCTTTGGGTTCTATGGTGCTCCCGCATTTCCTCTTTGGGGCAGTTGCATATTGGCTGAGGTGCTGTACAAATAATAGATGTTGTTATCATGTTGATAAATGTTAAAAACATGAAGATCTAGGACCTCCAATCACCATTGATGTATTTATCTTTAAATTATTAATGACCAGTCTTAAGTGCACAAAGTGAACTTCTTGGTATTACCTCTAAGTAAAATTCCAGTTCCTTATAAAATGGCACCTCTATTGTTCAGGCTTCCCTGGTGGCTCAGAGGTTAAAGCATCTGCCTGGAATGCGGGAGACCCAGGTTCGATCCCTGGGTTGGGAAGATCCCCTGGAGAAGGAAATGGCAACTCACTCCAGTACTCTTGCCTGGAGAATCCCATGGACGGAGGAGCCTGGTAGGCTACAGTCCATGGGGTCGCAAAGAGTCGGACACGACTGAGCGACTTCNGGATTGGTGGCAGGAGGAGAAGGGGACGACAGAGGATGAGATGGCTGGATAGCATCACCAACTCGCTGAACATTGAGTTTGGGTGAACTCCGGGAGTTGATGATGGACAGGGAGGCCTGGCGTGCTGCAATTCATGGGGTCGCAGAGAGTCGGACACGACTGAGCAACCGAACTGAACTGAACTGAAGTGAGTTCTGATGACAGGTTCAATGGCATGGATTTCATTTCTGGGAGGAGAGGTATGGCAGTCATGATCACATGACTCTCGCATGATCACAGGTAGGATTCCAGTTAGCGCAGACCATTTGTTCTTGGAAAGAGCATTTTGAAAGGGCAAGTCTTCCCAAAGGAAACTCTTTTGTAGCTTCCTGCAAAGGCTCTGAAATTTCAGAAGGTTAAGTGGGGTAGCCTGGCATGAGTGCATGAGTTTATAATATGCCTCTAGAATCAGCTCACAGCATCAGTAGAGAGTGTGACCAAATCTTTCCTGTGCATGGTTCACAATTGTATAACTGAAATGTTTCAGGATGTTTCAGAGTTGTTTTGGAAAGGTTATGTGGTTTTCCCATGAAAAGAAAATCAAAAAAAGCTTTTTGGTTTGGAAGAAACGGTCACATTGACTACTCAAAAATTCTGTCTGCTCTCAGAGAATGTCTCTACTCTTCATGGCAAATCCCAAATAATCATTCCTTTTTATTTTATGGTGCTTTTTAATTTATAAACACTTTTATATGCATCCTATTATTTTGTCACCTGATCTTATTAACACTTAGCTCATAATTCCTCAGAATGACTTTGTGATGGATTGACTATCTCTACCATCCCTGAGGTAGAGACTCCATTGTGCATAATAGTGACCTCTGAGTGGCCAAGACCAAGGATTCTACCACTCTAGTGCATGGGCATCTATTGGAGAGGTTGAGAAGATTCTGTTTTTACTTTGTTTTGATGTATTCAGTTCAGTTCAGTTCAGTCACTCAGTTGTGTCCGACTCTTTGCGATCCCATGCTTTGATGCATTAGCATTTGCCAATTATATAGAAAGCAGCAACCAAACCCTCTTTGAGGCTCTCTTTTCTTGTCTGGAATGTGAAGATAATAGTGCTTACCTTCCAGGGCTGTCATGAGGAAGGATGGGATGCACATTGTGAAAATCTTTCGAATGCTGTCTTTGGGTTCTATGGTGCTCCCGCATTTCCTCTTTGGGGCAGTTGCATATTGGCTGAGGTGCTGTACAAATAATAGATGTTGTTATCATGTTGATAAATGTTAAAAACATGAAGATCTAGGACCTCCAATCACCATTGATGTATTTATCTTTAAATTATTAATGACCAGTCTTAAGTGCACAAAGTGAACTTCTTGGTATTACCTCTAAGTAAAATTCCAGTTCCTTATAAAATGGCACCTCTATTGTTCAGGCTTCCCTGGTGGCTCAGAGGTTAAAGCATCTGCCTGGAATGCGGGAGACCCAGGTTCGATCCCTGGGTTGGGAAGATCCCCTGGAGAAGGAAATGGCAACTCACTCCAGTACTCTTGCCTGGAGAATCCCATGGACGGAGGAGCCTGGTAGGCTACAGTCCATGGGGTCTCAAAGAGTCGGACACGACTGAGCGACTTCACTTTCACTTTCACTTTCTATTGTTCAAGTTGAAAACCAAGGAGATGTCTTTGAATATTTTTTAACCCCTAGATCTAAATCATCTACAAATCTGGTCCCAAATATATCCCAGTTAAATTTTTAAATATTTTTGGTTCTGGCTCTATTTACTCTTTATCTAGTGCCATGCCCATTGGAATATAACCCCTGAGAATTCTGGTCTTGGTAGGTGGTTTTTTTGGTTGCTGTTGTCCTATCTCCAACACTTTGAACAGTGTTTGACATTTAGAAGGCAGTCCGATCATCAGTTGCTTAAAGAAATAATAAATTGGTCATCATCCCTCTTTCTATAAGTTATCAAAAATAGAGATGTATTTGTGTAACTTATCTAGTATTTATCTCACCAGCCTGAGTAAACAACAACATGAGAAACGAATCTCTTATTTTCATTTTCTTGCCACATACAAAATTCTAATACATCCCCTCCATGCAAAGATCTCCTTCTGCCATATCTAGGAGGAATTTTAATTTTAGCCAACTGTATACAAGTCTAAGAAGAGTCTCACCTGCTCAAATATTTCTTGGGAAGCCTCCTGAGTGATGCCGTTTTTCCAGAGAGAAGCAGTTACCCAGATTCAGGTCCTCCCCTATTGGAGCCTTTCCTCAGTTTTGTCCACCACCGTGATGGAGAAGACAGCTGTGTGACACAGTCAACCCTAGTAATACATTTCTAACATGGGCCAACACAGCAATATTAATATGCTTTCTTGCAATCTTTTTGTCTTGAAATAATCATGGACTCAGAGGAATTTGTAGAAAAGGTGTACAAGAGGCCCCATGTACTCTTCACCCTCCTCCAGCAACATCAGCACCTTACAGATCTAGACTGAAACATTAGCATTATGATGCTGGCACTGGAACAATCCATAGAGTTTACTGAGTGTTCACCAGGTACACACACATGCATGTGCATGTGCGTGGTTCTATTTTTTTAAAAACACATCACCAAAATTGAGACGCAGAGCAGCTCTTCCTCCACAGACTTTCTTGAATTCTCTTTAGAAACATCTCTATTCTGAGACCATAATCCCTGGCAATCTAATCAGTTTTCTAATCTAATATGTTCCTATAGGTTTGTTATTTTGAGAAGGCTGTATAAATGGAATACAGTGTGTACCTTTTTGAAATTGGCTTAAAACTACTTAGTATAATATCTGAAAGTCCATCCACTCATGCATGTATCACCCACACTTTCCTTTTCATTACTGAGTGGTATTGGCACTTGCATGGTAAGAGTCTGCTGATTATTCTGTGTCTTTCAATTCCATGTGATGTACTGAATGGCAGAGACCTCAATGAATGGGACTGAGATGTAGTTGGGATGAGGGTCCCATGGAGAGGTTAAGACAACATGGGTGAAAAGGTAGTTTTGGCAGGAAGACTAATTCAGCATAGGAAAAACCTCTAGTGCTATATAGCAAATTGAGTCAAACTGAAACAGTAAGAAATTAAGAGACAAAGGTTTAGAAGAAAGTAAAGACATCCAATGATTTCAATTAAATGACATCTTTTTCAAAATATACTGGTTTCAAAAAATAATCAGAAATAAGTTATACTTCAATCAATTTGATGATTATGAAAATTGTTCTTAATTTAAAAAATCAACTTCCCAGAAATAATGTAACAAGTTTCACCAAAGTACATTTATCTTTACACAGGACAGTAAGACACAAATGGGCCCAAACCAGGCACAAATATATTTCTTCATGAGTTTACTTCCCAAATTGGAATATTGTTGAAATGATGTCAACCTAGGGCACCTCCAAAATTTTGAATCCCTTGGATACTATGGGGGATATTAGCTACTGTTATTTTTTTTAATTAATGTAGATTCCAAATTTTGAGACTCATGGCAGCAGGCCAGGACCAACCTGCAAGGCTCACTGGGTTTCTGAATCTAAACAAAGTGGACCCTGGGGAACTGCAAAACCTGGGAATTTGAGTTTTTGAAAAAGCCATTCTGAGACTTCAGCAAGAGAGAGGAAGACAAAGAATATCCAGAAAGTGTTGTCTGGCAGAAGGTTGGATTCCATCTCCATCAGCAGGATGCAGAGAAAGGGAAGCAGTTTCAGGAGAAATAAGAACTAGCGCCTCCTTGTGGTAAATAAGAGTCAGACACCACTGAAGCGACAGCACACAGCGCACACCATTGCAGCAACAGGGATGGACCCAGAGATTATCATTCCAAGTGAAGTCAGACATAGAAAGACAAATATCACATGGTATCTCTTACATGTGGAGTCTAAAAAAAAATGATATAAAGCCTATTTGCAACATACAAGCAGACTCACAGATATAGAAAACAAATTTATGGTTACCAAAAGAGAAAATTAAGGAGGGGTAGATTAGGAGATGGGATTAACAGATACTGCTGCTGCTGCTACTACTGCTAAGTCGCTTCGGTCGCGTCCGAGTCTGTGCGACCCCAGAGACGGCAGCCCACCAGGCTCCCCCGTCCCTGGGATTCTCCAGGCAAGAACACTCGAGTGGGTTGCCATTTCCTTCTCCAATGCATGAAGGTGAAAAGTGAAAGTGAAGTCGCTCAGTCGTGTCCAACTCTTAGCAACCCCATGGACTGCAGCCTACCAGGCTCCTCCGTCCATGGGATTTTCCAGGCAAGAACACTGGAGTGGGTTGCCATTGCCTTCTCCTAACAGATACTACTATATACAAAATAGATAAACAGCAAGTCCTACTGTATACCACAGGGAACTATATTCAATAGTTCCCTGTAACTGCAATGTACAATTGTACATTGTTGCAACATACATACATACAAACATACATAATTGTAAATATAATGCAATTATAATAATTTATAATGCAAAAGAAAAAGAGTGGATATATATGCAAGACTGAATCACTTTGTTTTACACCTGAAACTAATACAATATTGTAAATCAACTATACTTTAATTTTAAATAAAAGAGGAACTAGAGTCTCCTTGAACTGAACTGAATGGTCACTTCAAACCAGGCAGTGCTTCATGCTATCCAAACAGACCACCTGTGCCACGTGCCCTGCATGACGCTGTAGTGATAAAGCTGTGGAGCCAGAATGAACAAGGATGGAAATGTGAAGATGAGTGTCCATTGCAAGAGAGAGGAGGCTCTTTGATTCCCTGCAGGGGGTTGAGGGGTGAGTGGTGCCCCTGAGATAAATTTGAATTTCGAGCCTGTGGCCACCTGTAGCCTCAGAGCCCCTGTGACTGGCTGTGGGTGGTCTTCCTACTGCCCCAGTCTCTCTGAAGACCCACACTCACAAAGAGAGGGTTAGTCCCAGTGCTCACTTCCTCCTCCAACGTTTATGTTCTCTACTTTGGAAGTAACTTTCATTCATCAGAGAGAAATATGTAAGTAATGATGTGAAAAACACTATCCCCACAAAGGAGCAGCTGGACAGAGTTGACTCCAAGCAGTCAACGTGATCACTGGCCCATTTTCTTTCTTTGCCCTCCTTTCTCTTCAGTCACTCTTTGAGAATCTGCTGTGTGCCAGGAACACACTGGTACAGATATATTAGATTGAACTTACATACATATAACAAAGAATTAAGACAGAGAATTTGTCTTTGACAACCTCTGTCCAGTGGGGGGTGGGGGAGTACCAACAAATACAGAGACCGTTATGATACAGAGTAATGTGAACATCACTGTGGAGATAAGTCATGCACAGTGCAGGGCGGACCTGGACGTGAGTACTCTTCCAGTTACGTCTTGCTTTTTGGCACCTGGCTCAACATATATCCAGCCATCACGCTTTGATGTTTGCTTTCTTTTAATTTTTTTTCCCTTCAAGACTCTTTGAAGAACTTGGTCTCAGAGTTTCATGACACAAATCACCATTTACTATCTCCTTTGAAACAGTCTATCTACAGATCCTACATGCTAAGCAGGGCAGCGTCTTGGGGGAAACACTTGGAAGCTAGCCAAGATGCACAGAGTTAATTTCTCAAGAAGGATGAAGCCATAGGAAAAAAAAAAAAACAACACTTCAGGCAGCTATGGTTCCAGCCAGGGAAAATGTGCCAGGCCAGGAGTGGGCAGGAATCTGCTCCATGGGACCAGAAGTCAGGAGAAGCAAGTCCCCTAATTGAAGGGCAGGGCATGGGCAGGGCAGGAAGGTCAGGACTAAAGCCACACTGCTCGCAGGATGCATGAGATGTATCTCTAAGAGAAGCTGGCTGTCAGCTCAGTGGGCAACAGTCCAGGACTGGGTGGGGTTAGAAAAATTGGGACTGTCGTGCCACAAAGCTGTGTGCCCAGCTGCCAGTCAGTTCCAAGTGCAACTCAAGAAGCCATTCACAGAAAAGTTTTATTCTGAGAATCTTTAATCCCATTCCAGTTACGGATATGCCTCGTTCTCAGGTCAAGGCTAGCACAGGCACCATGACAGCTGGGCCAGTCACGGTTCCCATTAAGATGCTGTGCTGCCAGCTGGGGCTGATGAAATGGGGAAGCAGGGCCAGGGCCAAAGGACTCCTCCACCGTCCTTAGCACCGGCCCCTCGGCCTCCTACAGACCTCCCAGCCTACAGAGGGCAGAGGACCACCTGATGAACCCAACTGCAAATGTCTTTACAGTGCTCACTGCCACAAAGTGCAAACCACCCGTTGAGGAATTAGGATTACAGACTGAGGCATATTTTTGAGTCCATGAAATATGATGATTCAAATTCCATTCATTTGCTCAACAAATATTTATTGAGGGTTTTATACATCCCAGGAAAGTCAGCAGTGAAGAAAACATATACAGAGGGCCAGGGAAGAAGCAGAAAAATAGTAAAAAGAACAGAGTTTATCTTTGGAGAAGGTTGATAGATTTGGTGTTGTTTGCACATTACCTGGTGGCTTTGGCCTTTAAGGTTAGCCCTCATTCTTCTTCAATTTGGGAATGATGAATTTGAGAAAACTCTCTGAGGCCTCCTTGCTAGCTTGGGCTTTATATAGATAGCCCTGTTGCAGAAAGTTTTAAGCAAAGCTATACTGTTAATAGTACGCATGCATGTGCGTGCTGTCATTTCAGTTGTGTTTGACTCTGTGCAACCCTATGGACTGTAGCCCACCAGGCTTTTATGTCTGTGAGATTCTCTAGGCAAGAATACCAGCATGGGTTGCCATGCCCTCCTCCAGGGGATATTCCTAACCTAGGAATTGAACCCATGTCTCTTACGTTTCCTGCCTTGGCAAGCAGGTTCTTTACCACTGGCACCACCTAGGAAGCCCATTAATAGATTACACTCCCCAAGATCTCTTTCTAGAAACAGCATGCTAATGGCCACTTACTTCCAAGGGAGTGTGATTAAAATGTGACCTTGAGCTTGGAATAGAAGGACTCACTCTGAAGCTGGGCCCTTATCCTTTTTGCATCCTCTTGGGGTGTCTTTGTTTCTGTTTTCTAATCTGTAACTCAGCATAGTGTTCGTAGATATCTGGCTGTACTATAAGGCAGTTAATATAAAAGAATGTTGTAAAGCACAAATTTTTGCTACCTCAAATAGAGCAGCATTAGTTGTAATTATTAGTAACAACCTGCTGATCTATGTTGGCAATGACATATGGATAAAAGAGAGAACCTGCTGGACAGTGGAAACTGCATAACACCTATCTCTGAATTGGACACTTCAGAAATAAAATATGGAATGTGTCCTTCAGATCCCTGATAAGTATAGCAAAAGTGAGAACTAAATACCATTCATGACACTTTATCCACTGATGGGACATATGCCAGTTCCTTTGGAGAGAAACACTAAATGTTTAAACACTAATTTTTCACAATTACTTTTAATGAGGACCATAGAAAATATAAATTCAATAATATTTATAGAAGGCTGACTAGGATTGTTTTTGTGCTAAAGATTCAGAGATATAATCAGGTTACTATTTTTAAGAGCATGTGGGCCCATGAGTGATGAGGTAATGGAAACAGATCAAAAGCCCAAAGGTAAGAACTCCACTGACTTTCCCAAGCTGCAAGTGCTGGCCCGGAGTGAGGAAGTGATGACATTTGGGATGGGAGAAAGGGAGAATGCCTAGACAGAACAAGTGCACCCACAGAGGCATGGGTATGCAGGCTGTGCCCAGCCACCTTTCAGCGTCAGACCACAAGTCAGAAAGGTGAGGGAAGGTGGAGCAAGCAGGTGTGCCAAGGTCAGGAGAAAAACTTTCCTTTTATTTCTAGATTTCTCAACTACATTCCAATATCCTGGTGTGGCACAGACCCAGAGACAGGACTGAGATGGGATCAAACCTTGTACACAGGGAATTGCATGGGTCCGCAGACCTGTGTTATCGACACCCAGAGTGAATGGATGTCACTGCTGAAAATATACCAATGTGTCCAGAGGCTCCACCAGATGGGAAGACTGGCCACTGCGTTGCTGGACTCAGGACCATCCTCCCACTCTAGATAAACCTGGATGGTAGTGCAAAAGATCATGGGCATCCAGCATGTTGCGGAGAGTCTGAGGGCTCTCAAAGTAGCCTTGGAGCAGCAGTGTGAGCATCATTAGGGCCTGAGAGGAATGCAACGCCGGCCTAGCCCTCTGGGGAAGCTCTGCTCTCCTTCCCCCAGCCCTGAATGTCATAAGAATCCACACGGTGCCTGGAAACTAGCCGGCACAGGAAGAGCCACCTTGGGCCCCCTTCACCCCAGGAAATACCCCTCTTCATGTCAGGCAGTAAGCCTGGAGTGAGGAGTAACTGAGAACCACTGGTGGGCTGAGGCCTTCCTGCAGGAACCTTCAGACCAGCTGGGACAGGGTCCTCAGCCCTGTCTGTAACTTTGGGTCAGCTGCTTATCCTTTGAAAATCTTCTTTTGCTCTTCTTTAAAATGGTGACCATATTAACAAGGTTTTCATAAAAGTAGATTGCCTCATTCTTGGAGGAGGACAGGGCAACTCACTCCATTATTCTCGCCTGGAGAATCCCCATGGGTGGAGGAGCCTAGCGGGTTACACACCATGGGGTCTCAGAGAGTCGGACACAACTGAGCAACTAAGCACAGCACCTCAGTGCCTCGGTGCATGACAGATACCCAGTGAATGTTTTGGATTCAGAAATGTTAAACGTTAATGTCATCCCCACATCAGGGCGCTATGTATCCAGTGACCTGCAGGCCAGACTGTGGAGTCCTAGGGGACCAGAGAGAAGCAGTGTAGCCTCTCTCCAGGGACATCTTTAACCAGGAAACAAGTAAAGGGGTTTTGAGGAAGAAAGAATAAAAGGCACCAACCAGAGTGCAGGAGTGCCCTGGGCGGGGGCTGCTTCTGCAGAAGTGACCGCCTTCCACGCCTCTCCTCCTGTCCTCACCACTGGCCTTGAGGTGTGGTTTGCAGACTAAGCTCTTAACACATGTTTTATTGGAAAGCTAACTAATGCTTCCACCTGATACTAACAGTACTGGCCATTCTCTGTAGCCTACTGATATTCACACTGCACCCTGTCTACCTGCGGAGAAGTTGCCAAATGTTGAGTAGAACAAGAGAAAGGAAAGCAGTGTCCACGAATGTAACTGGAGACTAGGTTTCAGACATTAAAAGAATAAGTATTTCTTGTCTATGAATGCATAATCCCCTTCAAAACATGGTGTTCAGTTCAGTTCAGTCGCTCAGTCGTGTCCGACTCTTAGCGACCCCATGAATCGCAGCACGCCAGGCCTCCCTATCCATCACCATCTCCCAGAGTTCACTCAGACTCACGTCCATCGAGTCCGTGATGCCATCCAGCCATCTCATCCTCGGTCGTCCCCTTCTCCTCCTGCCCCCAATCCCTCTCAGCATCAGACTCTTTTCCAATGAGTCAACTCTTCGCATGAGGTGGCCAAAGTACTGGAGTTTCAGCTTTAGCATCATTCCTTCCAAAGAAATCTCAGGCTTGATCTCCTTCAGAATGGACTGGTTGGATTGAGGAGACAGTAAGTAAACAAATTTGTGAATAATTGACAAGACAAAGGGGTTTGGGCTAGGGATGGTGTAATTAGGGTTCAGTTCAGTTCAGTTCAGTTGCTCAGTCCTGTCTGACCCTTTGCGACTCCATGGATAGCAGCACGCCAGGCTTCCCTGTCCATCACCAACTCCTAGAGTTCACTCATACTCACATCCATCAAGTCAGTGATGCCACCCTGCCATCTCATCCTCTGTTATCCCCTTCTCCTCCTGCCCTTCAATCCCTCCCAGCATCAGAGTCTTTTCCAGTGAATCAACTCTTTGCATGACGTGGTCAAAGTACTGGAGTTTCAGCTTTAACATCATTCCTTCCAAGGAAATCCCAGGGCTGATCTCCTTCAGAATGGACTGGTTGGATCTCCTTGCAGTCCAAGGGACTCTCAAGAGTCTTCTCCAACACCACAGTTCAAAAGCATCAATTCTTTGGCGCTCAGCCTTCTTCACAGTCCATCTCACATCCATACATGACCACAGGAAAAACCATAGCCTTGACTAGACGGACTTTAGTTGGCAAAGTAATGTCTCTGCTTTTGAATATACTATCTAGGTTGGTCATAACTTTTCTTCCAAGGAGTAAGAGTCTTTTAATTTCATGGCTGCAATCACCATCTGCAGTGATTTTGGAGCCCAAAAAAATAAAGTCTGACACTGTTTCCATTGTTTCCCCATCTATTTCCCATGAAGTGATGGGACCGGATGCCATGATCTTCGTTTTCTGAATTTTGAGCTTTAAGCCAATTTTTTCACTCTCCACTTTCACTTTTATCAAGATGCTTTTTAGTTCCTCTTCACTTTCTGCCAGAAGGGTGATGTCATCTGCATATCTGAGGTTATTGATATTCTCCCAGCAATCTTGATTCCAGCTTGTGTTTCTTCCAGCCCAGCATTTCTCGTGATGTACTCTGCATAGAAGTTAAATAAGCAGCTTGATAATGTACAGCCTTGACATACTCTTTTTCCTATTTGGAACCAGTCTGTTGTTCCATGTCCAGTTCTAACTGTTGCTTCCTGACCTGCATACAGATTTCTCAAGAGGCAGGTTAGGTGGTCTGGTATTCCCATCTCTTTCAGAATTTTCCACAGTTTATTGTGATCCACACAGTCAAAGGCTTTGGCATAGTCAATAAAGCAGAAGTAGATGTTTTTCTGGAACTCTCTTGCTTTTTCCATGATCCAGCGGATGTTGGCAATTTGATCTCTGGTTCCTCTGCCTTTTCTAAACCCAGCTTGAACATCAGGGAGTTCATGGTTCATGTCTTGCTGAAGCCTGGCTTGGAGAATTTTGAGCATTACTTTACTAGCGTGTGAGATGTGTGCAATTGTGCGGTAGTTTGAGCATTCTTTGGCATTGCTTTCTTTGGAATTGGAATGAAAACTGACTTTTCCAGTCCTGTGGCCACTGCTGAGTTTTCCAAATTTGCTGGCATATTGAGTGCAGCACTTAGTAGTCCTTATCTTCCTTAAGTAGGAAGAAATAGGTTAGTTTAACAAAATTTGCTTGAAGATCCTCTGGTGCCATCTCTGGATAGTAGGAGATATCTCTGGTAAAAGGAAAATTTATTTCTTGCCTTTAGACAGAAAAGGGGGGCTTTTTCTGTGTTTACTCCTCGCTCACTCTGCTTAAAAGAATTTTTACAACAAAAAGGCATATTTGAGGGGAACATTTTCTTGTTTCCTTCATCTACTATATAATAAGTTAGCAACATGACTAATGAGATTGGTGCAAACGTAAGTTGGTTTCAAACCATTATATTAAATCATTATAACTAGGCTCAAGCACATCTTTATTAGTCAAAATAGGAACCATTACAATCAACAAATTTTTGCTGAAAAATGTTTATTCCTGTAGCATAAAAAATCTATGCTTTGGGATTCAACAAACACTTGGAAACACTTTCTTTCTCCTGCTGGTTGTAGAAGCATTTTCCTTGTAAAAAGTTGTTGAGATGCTTAAAAGTAGTGGTAGTCAGTTGGTGACAAGTCAGATGAATATGGTGAATGAGGCAAAGCTTCGTAGCCCAATTCATTCAAATTTTGAAGTATTGGTTATGTGATGTGCAGTTGGGTGTTGTCATGGAGAAGAATTGGGCCCATTCTATTGACCAATGCCATCTGCAGGCATTGCAGTTTTCTGTGCATATCATTGATTTTTTGAGCATACATCTTAGATATATTGGGTTTGTTGGGGTTCAGAAAGCTGTAGTGGATCAGCAGACCACCAGACAGAGTCCATGAACTTCCATGAGCTTTTTCAGGTGCAAGTTTGGCTTTGGGAAGTGCTTTGGAGCTTCTCCTCAATCCAAGCAGTGAGCTGGTCATTTCCAGTTGTCATACCCACTTTTCACTGCACATCACAGTCTGATCAAGAAATAATTTATTGTTGTTGCATAGAATAAGAGAAGATGGCATTTCAAAAAGATGATTTTTTGATTTTAGGTCAGCTCATGAGGCTCCCATTTATCAAACTTTTTCACCTTTCCAATTTGCTTCAAATGCCAAATGGGAAGCAAGTCCCATTTGCTTCAAATGGGGTCTTAAGATACCATCTCAAGAGATGGGTCTAACGTTCACACTGTCTGATGAATGAAAGCTCTAAGATGTGAAAGGGCCAGGCTCAGATGGAATCTGACAGTAAATGCTGTTCCTGTCAGTCAGAATGGTCAGTGTTGAGTTCTTCAGCAACTTCTTGCATAATTTAAGAGCATCAGTTTCAATGATGACTCAGTTGGTCGTTTTCAACTTCTGATGGCTGGCCACTATGCTCCTCATCTATAAGCTCTTGTCTCCTTTTCAAAACTTGACCCACCACTGCACTATACCTTCATTAGCAGTTCCTAGGCCAAATGCATTATTGATCTTGCAAATTGTCTCCGATGCTCAAAAAAATAAGAAAATTGCTCAAATTTGCTTTTGCCTAACATCATTTACATAGTCTAAAATTAAAAAATAAACAAGTAATTAGCAAAAAAAAACATAAATGAGAAATGTACATTAAAATGAAGTATAACATAACATTTATTTAAGAATGTA
>SJYH01001229.1:145451-157351 GCA_006408735.1 Sylvicapra grimmia | reverse complement strand
TTAAGATTTATTTATCTAAAGATTTCCCTTTTAAATTTAAGGGAAATAGAATCTGCAAGATTTAAGTATATTTGAATCTAGTATTTTATTTCTGAAACTAATATGCTGGAGTTCTCTAAATATTTAGGTATTATGAAAATCCTTTTTCCCTCCTCAGAAATAAAAAAAATAAATAAAATAATGCACAATTCAGAGAAATAACACCACCTTAAAAAACTGTGGTTCTCAATGAAATAAAGATCAAGCTTCTAGGCAGGCTATTGCTTTAATTCCTGTGCTGGTACCCATTATAGTTACTTGCAAAAGCCTAAGTACATCACTAGACAGAATGCTTCACTATTATTATTTGAGAGATCCCATCTCAAGAGATGGGTCTAACATTCAGAGTCTGATGAATGAAAGGTCTAAGACATGAAAGGGCCTGGCTTAGATGGAATCTGACAGTAAATGCTGTTCCTGTCAGTCAGACCCAACCAGCCAGTGAGGCTTTGGTGATCTTGATATAATTAAGCTTCATGCTTAGCATAAGAGATGGATTTAATCAGCCATATGATTCACATTATATGTCAAGTGATCAAAAGTTGACACAGGGCACACAAATTCCTCTTCT
The DNA here is from genome assembly GCA_006408735.1 of Sylvicapra grimmia. NCBI lineage: Eukaryota > Metazoa > Chordata > Mammalia > Artiodactyla > Bovidae > Sylvicapra > Sylvicapra grimmia. The sequence goes on along the minus strand of SJYH01001229.1, from coordinate 156,741 downwards.
CATTCTGAAGATCATCGTTTAGATAGCATAAAATAACAAAAAAGATAATCTGTAAAGAATGGCCTCCCTTTATCTTTTTTAGATTCTCCTGTTTTCAAATGCAATATCTCTACATGTTCTCACACAAGTGACTTCTAGCTGTGAAAATTTCCCATGGGGGTTAAATAACAAATTGACACTAGTTTGGGTAAAGGTTTCCTAATTAGCTGATCAAGGCTGTCAGGCCATGAGAGGAAGCAAACCACCATGATATTCTTAACACTTAACACATTCCTCCCTAGTCATCTTCCACTCCTCCCTGCTAATTCTATCTGATTAGTTCAGAGGCCTTGAAATCAGTTTAGCTTTTGAAAGGAGGCTTTTGTAAGTTGCAGTCTTTCTTTTCTAAATATGTTTGTTGTCAGCAAGCCAAAAATACGTTTAGAATCTTCTCTAAGCTTCATCTGCAGAGGATCGAGGTTTATAATAAGGTTATTTGCATATAAATTATGCTTAGAATGTACAGAGAAGTGAAGTCTGAGAAATGCTGTTATTTGGAAAGAAAATAGAGGGCAATCTCTGATATAAAACCATTTTTTAAAGTTCTATGTAACTGGATGGTTTGTATATATTGTGGTACAACCAGCTGCAAGTTCAAGGGGAAATTTTTGGCAAACTGCAATGCTCCCAGCCAAGAGCTTTTATGACATTTAATTGGAGATCAACATTCTGTGGGATTTGTACACAAAGGAATCTGTGTGATATTAGAAAGGAAAGTTCTCTGCCTATTCTAACACTAGAAATATTTAAAACACTGTGGTGCTATTTAAATATGTCTGAAGCCTTATATGCAATTAAAAATATCAAAACTAGCAGAGCATTAACACAGCTAATATTCTATTCTCTTACAACAAATATTCCTTCACAATATTCTAATCATTACTGTACCAGCACTGCAAAACAGTGACATTCACAGGGACAGAAGATTTCTGACTATATACTTGGCTTTAAATGATCAGCAGTAATTTACTTCCAAGATCATGCTTGAAATGAACTCTACATAAAATATTTTTAAGTTATTTTGATGAAAAATTTTAACTGAAATGAGAAAATTTTCCACCAGGCACTGAGAGAGCAACATTCCTAGACATGCAATCCCTAATCTGTTGTGGAATACTATCCATGATGAATTTGAGCTCATCCTTCTGCCCTCCTGTCCTCAGGCTACAGACTCCAAGAAATTTATGAATTGACTACTGCAAGATGCAGCTGTAAAACAAGAAGACTAGTTGAGTAATTTGTTTCTAAGAAAAAAGAATAAAGACACCTTCAGGGCATAAAGACACTTTGCTAATGAGATAACACCCTGGCTAAATTAAAAACCTCACCTAGCCTGAAGTCATTTAGATTTGTTCTTTGTTCATTTCTCTCTGTTCCTTCTTCCCTCTTCTCTCCAATATGTCAGTGACATACCTGTATTTACATTCTTTTCATATAACAGTGAGACTTCACATGAGATGCAAAGCACTGCACATTTTTAAGCTACAAAGATTTATATTTTGTATTAATATAAAAGAAAACCTTTGCCAACAGATCTCTTCTTAGAAAGTATTTCCTGATGGACCAATTCTTCTAGGGAATATCTTTCATTATACCCCTGCAGCCTCATTAACTCCAAAACAGACAACCTGTGGGTTTCTCCTGCCTCACTTTAGTTCGTGAGAACTGGATATGGTAGTCCGCCAGTGTAAGCCAAAGACTGAGTGCAATTTCAGGGCTATGGATCTAATCAGGTTAGATCAACAGGAGAGAATATGATTCAGATAGTTTTAGGATTCACTTCTAAAAAAGGATTTGTTCTTTTAATTGCACTAGGGGTTGTGGAATTTATGGATTTCATGCCATTTCTTCTTTCACTTGAGGAGTTATTATTTTAATAACATGAGAATCTGAGAGGATAAAAATAGTTCACAAATTAGTGAGTTATAACAAATAGCACCTGCTGTTTTTAACTTTAAAAAGCACTCAAAGTTACTTAGTATAATTTAAGTCTCTTAAAGGCACCTGTTTTCTGTTCAAGTTCCCTTTTCTTGATGGTACCTTACTTAAATGCAGTGCAGCAACTGTTTATTAAGTACATATTGTGTACAAAGCTCTAAGCTAGGTAATCAAAATGGTAAAAGCTACGAAAAACATATAATGTTAAGAAATTTCCTGCATGCATATCTATTTATGATGGCATTTAAGGTCTTTATTCATTTTGGAGTTACTTTTTCTCTACTACACTCTATGCTGAATTTATTTATTTATTTTTAAAGTTAAATTCTTTTAGATAACCAACCTCAACTTCACCTTGATTCCACAAGCCTATGTTCGATACAGGATACAGGTTGCTTGGGGCTGGTGCACGGGGATGATCCAGAGAGATGATATGGGGTGGGAGGTGGGAGGGGGATTCAGGATTGGGAGCAAATATACACCCATGGTGGATTCATGTCAATGTATGGCAAAACCAATACGGTATTGTAAAGTAAAATAAAGTAAAAATAAAAATTAAAAAAAAAAAAAAGGTTTGCTATTCACTCTGTAAATCATGCTGATAAATCTTCTTGGTTATTGCAGTTCTTCCTCATAAAAATCAACACTTCTATCTAGTGAGTTTGATCCTTCCCAGAAGTATATTTGTTTCCAAATACTTTTATGCAGTTATGGATGCTATTGTTTTTATGGTTTGATTAACTATTGAGTAAACCAATGAATGACACCACCCTTATGGCAGAAAGTGAAGAACTAAAGAGCCTCTTGATGAAAGTTAAAGAGGAAAGTGAAAAAGTTGCCTTAAAGCTCAAATTCAGAAAATGAAGATCATGGCATCTGGTCCCATAACTTCATGGCAAATAGATGGGGAAACAGTGGAAACAGTGGCTGACTTTATTTTTTGGGCTCCAAAATCATTGCAGATGGCGATTGCAGCGATGAAATTAAAAGATGCTTACTCTTTGGAAGGAAAGTTATGACCAACCTAGACAGCATATTAACAAGCAGAGACATCACTTTGTCAGCAAAGGTCTGTCTGGGCAAGGCTATGGATTTTTCCAGTGGTCGTGTATGGATGTGAGAGTTGGACTATAAAGAAAGCTGAGCACCAAAGAATTGATGCTTTTGAACTGTGGTGTTGGAGAAGACTCTTGAGAGTCATTTGGACTGCAAGGAGATCCAACCAGTCCATTCTAAAGGAGATCAGTCCAGGGTGTTCGTTGGAAGGACTGATGTTGAAGCTGAAACTCCAATACTTTGGCCACCTGATGCAAAGAGCTGACTCATTTGAAAAGACCCTGATGCTGGGAAAGATTGAGGGCAGGAGGAGAAGGGGATGACAGAGGATGAGATGGTTGGATGGCATCACCGACTCAATGGACATGGGTTTGGGTGAACTCCAGTAGTTGGTGATGGACAGGAGGCCTGGTGTGCTGCAATTCATGGGGTCACAAAGAGTCAGACATGACTGAGCGACTGAACTGAACTGAAACCAATGAAACATGTAAAGGAAAAGCCCATTATTTCCATGAAAACTAAATTTAGAAAAAATAATGAAACTAAGTAAATTAAGTGAAATGGATAATACATATGTAAATCGGAGCCTATATTGCTTTACAAATGTCTATATTGCTTCCCTGGTGGCTCAGTCAGTAAAGAATCCGCCTGTAATGCAGGAGATCCGGGTTTGATTCCTTCTGCCTGCAATGCAGGAGATCCAGGTTTGACTCCTTGGTCAGGAAGATCCCTTGGAGAAGGAAATGGCAACCCACTCCAGCGTTCTTGCCTGGGAAATCTCATGGACAGAGGAGCCTGGCAGGCTGCAACCCATGGTGTTGCAAGAGTCAGACACAAGATAGCAACTAAATCATCACCATCATATAGCTTTACAAATGCCTATATTGCTTTACTAATTCCAACTCTGTTCTAAAGAAAAAATTAGAGACTGCAGATCATGAATTTGGAGTATGATTTTATTAAAAACAAACTAAAAAAGTTAACATGGAATTTGTAGATCAGCTGTTAAAGAATCTGCCTGCAGTGCAGGAGACCTCAGTTTGATTCCTGAGTCAGGAAGATCCCCTGGAGAAGCGATAGGCTACCCATTCCAGTATTCTTGGGCTTCCCTGGTGGCTCAGTCAGCAAAAAATCTGCCCGCAATGTGAGAGACCTAGGTTTGATCCCTAGGTTGGGAAGATCACCTGAAGGAAGGCATGGCAACCCAGTGCAGAATTCTTGCCTGGAGAATCCCAATGGAAACATGAAAACAGGAGCCTGGCGGTCTCCACGGGGTCACAAAGAGTCGGACACTACTGAGCGATTAAGCATAGTTCATGGTCCCCATACTCTAAGAAAGTCTAGAATAAATGTATTTGCATACACTTGAAGTTCTATGTATGCTTAATGTAATATTAATGTACAATTAACTTTAATAAATGCATGTCTACAATTTCTCAGTATAATTAATGGTAACCAACAGTTCAGTTCAGTTCAGTCGCTCAGTCGTGTCCGACTCTCTGCGACCCCATGAATCGCAGCACGCCAGGCCTCCCTGTTCATCACCANATGGACGTGAGTCTGAGTGAACTCCAGGAGATGGTGATGGACAGGGAGGCCTGGTGTGCTGTGATTCATTGGGTCACAAAGAGTCGGACACGACTGAGCAACTGAACTGAACTGACCATGTACATCTTGGACAGTTATTCTGTCATTTTACCATTTTTTATCTTCACACATTCTCTTGGAGCACTCAGCCTCTCCAGAAATTGTGTTGCATGAGTTTTGTAAATTTCAGCAACTGTGTTGGAGTCAGACTGCTTGGGTCACACAGACCCAATCCCATTATGTAACAGATTGCCTGTAGTTCCTCAGACCCCACAGCCCCTCCCTCCCCACACCCATGTTCTAGGGAGAAATGTTTCACTAACTCAAGTTGTGAATTTTTACCAGTTGAATAAAATACATATTTAACTAGGTCATAGTCATCTGTGTGCGTATGTGTGTGGGGGGGGGCTCAGTCACTCGGTCATGTTTGACTCTTTGTAACCCCATGGACTGTAGCCCTCCACGGAATTTGCCAAGCAAGAGAACTGGAGTGTATTGCCACTTCCTCCTTTAGGGGATCTTCCTGACCTAGGGCTCAAGCCCTGACCTAGAGATTGAATCCATGTCTCTCCTGAATTGGCAGGTAGATTCTTTACCACCAGTGCCACCTGGGAAGCCCCATAACCATCCAAAATAAGTCTAAAGTACTCCTCTGGAACTAAAATAAGGTCCAGATTCCTTGGTTATATATTCCAATCCTTTGATAATTTTGTCCCTGGTTAGTTTTCTGTTCTCATTTTCTACTTGTGACAAACATACATCTTCTTTTGGGGCCACACTACACTCTTTATGTTTTTTATATTTTGGACTAAACTCAGGCTTGGTTTCCCTTTTATTACTTTCAACTTCTCTGATAGGGGTCATTTGTTTATTATTGATTAATTCATTCAATCTTTCATTCATTTATGCATATATTCTTGCATTCACCTAAACTTGATTTATTCTGCTATTTGACAAATTTTGTGCTCAAAGCCAAGAACACGGATATATAAATGAGATATGATCCATTATGCCAAGAATATCTATAATCTTGGAAAAGAAATTTTACAGCTAGTAAGAAAAAGTTAAACTTCATAAATAGCAAAATGTATTCCCAAGTGTCTGCCAGGGCAAACTCAAATCAGTGCCTTTCATTTTGTCTTCTCTGACCACCCAAGGCTTGGAAAGCATTGTTTTATTTAAGATTAATTATTTCAATCCGTGACTTTCTGTGCCATGTGATTATAGAACCCTCGGTGACAATAAAATCTTTCTGTATGAACTAGCATTTATTGGACTCTAAACAAATATCAGTGGAATAAATGAATGCTTGTTGCAGGATTCCTTCAATCAGTGATTCTTGAGCTTGAGAAAGCATCAGACTCATTTGAGGGCTTGTTAAAACACAGAGGCTGAGTCCCTCCCCAGAGTTTCTGATTCAGTAGGTCTGGAATAGGGTCTGAGAACTTGCATTTTTAACAGTCTCTAGGGATACTATTCTGAGAACCAGTGTGATAATGACCTTGGACAGACAGTCAATACCTGCCAAACCATGCTCCTATCTATGTCTTTTCGTGTATGCTAGTGGCTTACCCCACATTTCTCATATCATAATAGAGCTCATTTCCTGAGCTTTGTAGGTCCAGCTTTCCTTGTTTGCTAAATATCTGAGCTTTACATCACTGTGGGCTGTGCACCAGGATACAAAGACAATAAGAAGCCTGCCAGTCTTCAGGCAACTCAGGAATCAGTGCATGGAACAGACACAACCACAGTGAACGGTGATGAGATGCAACAGCAGTGTTGATTTAGGATGCCTGGGTGCTGAGTACTAACACTTTCAAGGCTGATGGGATATAGATGGATGAAGGCAAAAGGGAGTAAGATATAAACACAGATATAATATTGTTCTTTAATTCCACAGCATCTGGTCTGTACATAGTTCTTTGCTAAGCATTGAAATTTTTTGAAAAGTAGTAAGCCTCATTAGATAGCATCATTGACGCAATGAGCATGAATTCTAGCAGACTCCGGGAGTGGAAGACAAAGGAGGACAGAGGAGACGGATGCGTTACATTCCCTGGCGTCCCGAAGGGTGGGCCATGACTTAGCAGCTGAACAACAACAAGAAGCCAAATTCCCATCCCAACAGAATTCATTAAGCCCCAGTGAATGATTTCGTTCCAGTTTGGTGAATGTTACAATTGACATAAGCACTGTGAACTACAAGAGCCAAACCTTGGGGTCCAGGCAGAATCCCCAGTGGCATCTCCCCTGTTGCTGATGTTCCCCATCATCTGGGCTAATTGGTAGTGCTGTGGGGTTGAGCACCCCTGTCGGCACCTTCTCTTGCTCTTTCTGATGCTTCTCCCAGTGACTTGCATGCGTGTGTGTGTGTCTCTCTCCCTAGTGAGGAATGTGAGCAGAGCTCACTTTCTATTCATTGATGATGCACTTTTATCTTCTTACAGTCCTTTCACAGGATTGGGATAAATCCTCTCCTGAAAGGGTCAGCAAAAGCCCTGGGTTAGGCTGTGTTATTATTTCATTTCTTGGTAGAGTTTCTGACCCTGGTATTCTGAGAACTTCCTCAAGGGGCTCAGGAATTCCTCACCATTCTCCCTCTTGCATCTCCTCTGTTCTTGTGCAAATCAGATGTGGTGTTTGCAGACTGAGGCTGCATGGTTTCTGAGGGTGGATCTAGATTCCCACATAATCCTCCAGTTGTCAGAGCTCTCCATCCCGTGCTCTCCATCAAGAGCAAATATTTATTCTATCAAGGGAAGAGTAAGATAGTATCAAAGATGTTTAATACTTGCTGGTAAATATGCTAATGTCCCTCCTCTATGTGTCAGTAGGCTTTCCAGTCTTGAAATCCATTATGTTACTTCTCTAAGCAAAACCTCATAACCCTCACTTGCATTCTCAGAACATCCAAGATATTTCCAGTGACTGTTGCCACTCTGAATAAATATTCCAGATGGGCACTGATTGTCCTGGGAGGAATTCTGTTTTCCACTGTGTAGACTTTGCCTGTTGACTTACTCCCATCTGTCTGCTTGTCTGTTTTCCTTAATTTTCTTTCCTTCATGGTTACACGCAACATTACATGGTCAGTTGACACTCCATCTGTCAACTTTTGCCTTCACGAACTATCCTGAAGTTTTGCAATATATGTATGCCAGAAGTTCTGGTTTGCCTTGTGATTTCCATGCTAACATGAACATTTCTGAGAGTGATTTTTATTAGGATATTGAGCAACATGCTACCTATATTTGTGACACTGATTCAATGAGATATTTCCAGTCATTACTTAAATCAACGCAAAGCCAAATTTCAACCATGACCAAATTCACTCAAAATTAGCAAAAATTTAGTTTAATTCTATTTCATTTTTAATCTCTTCAGAAAGAGACAACAACCATAACCATTCCTAAACTTTGTGCATCTGAGAAGGTGGTGGAATTCAGGAGAAGGGGAAGCACTGAATTCAAAAGGCCATGAATTTTGGTCCCACCTTGTGACTCTGAGCACACTCTTCACCAGGACTTTGAGTTGTTGTTTAGTCACTAAGTTATGTCCAACTATTTGTGACCCTGTGGACTACAGCATACAAGGCTTCCCTGTCCTTCACCATCTCCTGGAGTTTGCTCAAACTCATGTCCATTGAGTCAGTGAAGCCACCCAACTGTTTCATTTTCTGCCACCCTCTTCTCCTCTTGCCCTCTATCATTCCCAGTATCAGGGTCTTTTCCAATGAGTTGGCTCTTCACATTAGGTGGCCAAAGTATTGGAGCTTCAGCATCAGTCTTTGCAATAAATATTCAGGGCTGATTTCCTTTAGGATTGACTGGTTTTATCTCCTTGCTGTCCAAGAGACTCTCAAGAGTCTTCTCCAGCATCACAGTTTGAAAGCATCTGTTCTTTGGCACTCAGCCTTCTTTACGGTCCAATTCTTACATCCATACATGACTACTGGAAAAACCATAGCTTTGACTATATGGACCTTTGTCAGCAAAGTAATGTCTCTGTTTTTTAACACACTGCCTAGGCTTGTCTTAGCTTTCTTTTCAAGGAGCAAGCATCTTTTAATTTTGTGGCTGCAGTCACAATCCTTTGAATAAAAAATTCTATACCCTCCACCACTGGCCACTTTGGACCAGAAGTTCTTTGACTTTGAATCACAGGACTCCTGCTGGACTCCAAATCAATTGGAAGAGAATTCATGAGGAATAAATTTTTGTTGGGCTTACAACTGAAGTTCTGTCTTAGGCAGAAGGAAGGAGAGGTAGGAGTGTTAGGGGATGAAGGATACCCTCCTGTCTGCAGCAGTAACAAAACCAGTGTTCACATTACCGTAAATACTCATCAGGATATTTACTCACATGATAGCACATCATAGCAGCTGTTGTGGCCGAAGTCCTTCCAATTTAACTTCTAGAATAATTTTGTTTTCAAAGGATTAATGTGGATTTCTCTTGTCTTCTGCCACCCAACTGTGCTTAGTCACTCAGTCATGTCTGACTCTTTGTGACCCTATGGACTCAGAAGACTCTGCCAGGCTCTTCTGTCCATGGGGATTCTTCAGGCAAGAATACTGGAGTGAGTTGCCATGCCTTCCTCCAGGGATCTTCCCGATCCAGGGATTGAACCCAAGTCTCCTGTATTGCAGGCAGACTCTTTACCATCTGAGTCATGAGGGAAGGCCACTGGAGAAAATGTTAAAGGGGAAAAATTGAGATAAATGAACTCTGTGAGATTTCACAGGTTTCTGATGGGTCATGGACAGCAAAGTCAGAGTGCTATGAAGACGTGCAGAGGAGTAAAGCATAAACGGTCAAGGTTGCCTAACAACCTCCGCACTGAAAAACGCCATTGACCTCCCACTGCCAGGCCCTGGTCTCAGATTTGCCTCAGACTCTGCTCAGTTTGGTCACCCTGCGGGCGCTTGGCCACAGTGCTTTTGATTTGATGAGTAATCTTCTCTATCCCCACATTGTGTAATTCTCAGGGTGTGGTCACCTTTGTCGCTGCTCCTTCATAGTCCTGGTTTCTCCTCCTAACTCTTTTGAAAATAAGAGTAAAAATGCCTACCATATAGTTATAGAGCAGATTCTTTCACGGCAGGGTCTTTGTTTACAGCCTTAGGAAGTTTGGATCCTCTCTCAATTCTGCAGACACATATAGTTTGCTTCATTTTACGAAGAAACTGAGGCTCAGAAAAATGAAGTGACTTTCCCAAGATCACCCTGCCACTAGATCCTGGCCTCCCCAAGCCTCACAGATGTAAGTGCATGGCTTTATATCATGGGTCTGTCACTGCCCCACCCCTCTCTCTCTCTTTCTCTTTGGGCAAAACATTATCCATTTATTTAACGAAAAAGCTCATCTGAATTTTTTTTAAACTTCTGTTTGTATAATATTTACCTATTTACATAATGTTGAATCCTGGGTTCTAATTATATTTCTTCACTTTTATATAGACAATAAGAATGATCATGTTTACCATGTAACATTCGTTACACTTCATGTAGAATTCTAGATTAAAATTCTGTTTTCTGCTTCCAACTATGACTGAGTCACTGGTGCTAGATTAACCATTTGGTTTTAAACAACCATAAAATTAAACAAAACATACAAAGCATTAGATACAGCATTTTAGTGTGACAGGTACCACAGAACTCTAATCCCTGAGAGAAAGGAAAGCCAGGAGGTGAATTCCACAGTCAGTGGACTTTGGTATGGAGGCACTATGGTGCTCACTTTGGTACTGAGCACCTCCTGCAGCACAAGTGTGTGCAGATCTTCTCTGGAGAGCAGTGTAGTCTAGCAGTTAAAAGTGACTACAGGGACTTCCCCTGTTGTCCAGTTAAGACTTCCTCTTCCAATATATGGAGTTCAAGTTCGATCCTGGTCAGGGAGCTAAGATCCCACAGGCCTTGGGGCAGAAAAACCAAAACAAAAGAAACAGAAGCAATGTTGTAACAAAATCAATCGAGGCTTTAAAGATGGCCCGCATCAAAACACGTTAAAAAAAGAAAAGTGACTGAAGACTCTGGAGTTAGGCTCCCATTCCAGCTCCACCTGGTTCTAACTGGCAGATCTTCACAGGGATTTAACCTCCGTGTGCTAGAATTTCCTCATATTTAAAAAATTATTTCTTTCAACATTGTAATGAAGATTAACTGGCTTAACACTGTGTAATTTATAGGACAGTGCTAGGCATGTGGTGATATAATTTATATCTCTGTCATCCTGGGCTGAGGGCTTCCCTGGTGGCACAGTGGAAAAGAATCTGCCTGCCAATGCAGGAGACACAGGTTCAATCCCTGCGTTGGGAAAATCTCCTGGGGTAGGGAAATGGCTACCCACTCCAATATTCTTGCCTGGCGAATCCTTGTGGACAGAGAAGCCTGGAGGGCTATAGTCCATGGCGTCTCAAAGTTTCAGACATGACTGAGAGACTAAAAAACAACAACAACATCCTGGGCTGCATATCGGCCCTTTATTTTGTCCCCGGACCCAGACATGCAACCATGTATTTGGGATTTCCTCCTGGAAATCATCATAGTCATTCATTGCAACATGTATAAGAGAACTCATTGTTTCCCTCTAAACATTTTCACCCCCGTGTCCCCCTCTCAGCGAGGTGAACCACAGTGACGCCATGGGTCAAGCCAGAGACTGAGGG